>VDFB02026952.1:243453-272704 GCA_007258455.2 Sequoia sempervirens
GCGTAAAATGAATTTGAAGGGTTTCTGCCCACTCACCTCTTCCTCGCCTGCACCCCTACTGTACATTGCACGCACCTCGTCCGCCCGGTGCACGATCTCAGTGTCATTGTCCGTCGGCATCGTATCTACTTGTCGATTTTCACGTCTCTCCTCTCCTTCTTTCAACTGCTACAGTGAAAGTGAGCCAGGTAATTTTTCAAATTACCTTTTTAACCCCTTGCTCCAAAAAGGTATTTTTTTACATTTTATTTACCTTTTTATTCCTCCAACTAATTCCAAACTTCTCGGGGCCGCCATTTGCAAACCGTACGTCGAATCAACTTCGTTCAAAAGGAAAACTTGCTTAATTTTTCGCCCTCTACCCAACGGCCCCCTTTATTTCCTTCTATCGAGATGTCGTTCGGGGCCCCTTCTTTCTTCCCCAACCGCCCTCTCGAGGGGGCATACCTTACTACTTCCTTCCATCCATTTCAAACCAGGCACTGGGGCATCCCCTTTCTTCTTTGTCAGGCCGGGGCATCAATCCTCATTTCTTTCTTCATCCTCGACATTCACTTTTCTTCGAAACATTGTTATTTCAACAATATTTCGAAGAGGGGCAAAATGTAGACACCTAAATTTAATCACTTCCATATGATTAATTGCATTTACGTCTATCATGTTAATATTAATTTATTAAATTAATATTACACCCTTTGTCTCATATCGATAAAGTATTTAATTTAATAATTAATACTTTATCTTTTACCGTATTCCTCTCTAAATTAAATAAATACACTAATTTATTTAATTTAGTCATTCCTTCTCTTTTTGATTTAAAAATCAATTTAAAATTCCCCACTTTCTCTCTCCTTGTCACATCCTCCATAACCTCACCCTAATCTGAATTAATTTAATTAATTCAAGGTTAGGATGTGCATCCTCTTAATCAAAGATTAATGTCACATCCTCCTACATTTGCCACTTGCCTCTAATCTTCTGTTAATTAGCCTAATCCAATATTTGCACAACCTTAACCAAAATCATTAGCTAAATTTAGCACCACTTTTTGGTCAATTCTTCCTTTTTTTCCTTTTTGATGTTAACCCCCTCTCCTATATGAATTTTTAATTCACATTTATTTGCTCTAGATTCCTCTCCATTAAATGTGAATTTTTAATTCACATTTCATCCTCCCAAGGCTTCTAGAACCTTAGACTTGTCACAATCTCCACATGTGACCAAGTCCCACCTTTTTGGAGCCCACCTTTTATCCTCTAGATCATCCTATGAGTGTGAATTTTTAATTCATATTTATCCCCCCAACCACCTTTCCTTTTCCCATGTAGATTTTTGAGGAATTCTAAAATTCCTCAAATGTCCCTTTCACTCCCACTTGGGGACAAGAAATACCTTTTTGTGGAAATCCTCTCATCCCCCAAGGTGCATGTCCTTTTCCACCTCATGTACATTTTTTGACAACTCATCTCCACCTCATATCCTCTTGTCCACTTCACCCTCCACATGTCAAGATGTGAGGGCTTGTGGGTTCACAACCCACCATAGCCCTTCATCTTGACCTTGTTGGAACAATTTTGACCCTTGAATTCTCTAGAGAATTCAAATTCTCCTATAAATACCCCCTCCTCAAGGGCATTTTGAACACCCATTTGCACCTTATGCTGCCAATTTGCTTCTCAACACTTAATCAATTTGCAACTACATGCTGCCATTTTATGCACTCATCCAATTTTCAATCACATCCACTTGCATTTTACATTCAAGCATATAGTAGTGATCTTCAATCCACCATCTAAGGAGCACACAATCCATTTTAATCAAGGGCCAATCAAGGAGAAATCAACAGCAAGGAAGGTGATATTGTTTCTATGTTGTTTATCTATTTCCTTTCTTATTCTAACTCTCTTTTGGCTAATCTTGAGGTGTCCTTGATAGTTTGTCATTCATATTCTTGGTTATTTTGCACATTTAGAGTAGCATAAAATATCAAGGTTCACAACCCCAAAGACACACTTTTTTGGGTTTAGCCGCAACTTGTAGTGCTCTAACCACTCATATCTTTTTCAGGATGGTAGGATGTTCTGCTCGTGTTCTGGATTTTCCTAATAGGTCGTCAACATAGTCCTCCATGATGATGTGTATGAGGTCATGGAAGATGACCATCATTGCCCTCTGATATGTCGCCCCCACATTTTTGAGACCGAAGGGCATAACATTGTAGCAGAAAGTGCCCCAAGGAGTTGTGAAGGCAGTTTTGTATTGGTCCTCAGGTGCGATTCGGATCTGGTTATACCCGGAGAAGCCATCCATAAGGGACAACATCTCATGTCCTGCTGTCAGGTCGACCAACATGTCAATGTTGGGCAGGGGGAAGTCATCTTTTGGGCAGGCTTTGTTGAGATCCCTGAAGTCCGTGCAGACCCGAATGTCACCATTTGGTTTAGCAACTGGCACTACGTTGGAGATCCATTCAGAGTAGTCAATTGGTCTGATAAAACCTGCCTCCAATAACTTCTCCAATTCCTTCTTGACTAACAACGTGACTTGTGGACGCATCTTGTGGAGTTTTTGCTTGACAGGCTTAGCGTCTGGGCGGATGTCCAGGTGATGAACCACTAAGGCGGGATCTAAGCCTGGCATGTCTGAGTATGACCAAGCAAAGTTAATGATTCTCTCTTGGAGTAGCTGCACGATGACCGAGTACTCTTGCTCTGAGAGTGACTTAGCTACATAGGTGACCTTAGGACTTTCAACAGTTCCCAGATTGACTTCTTGATTCTCTTCAATCAAAATAGATGATTGGGCAGATAACTGAGTTCCCATAAGGGGAAGATGAACATCTCCATCTTCTAGCGCATCTTCGAGGTTTTCGCCATCAGATGCGTCCTTTATTTTTACTTTTTCAAGGTCACGAAGTGTCTCAGAGAGGTTTTCACTAGATGACCATTTGTTATTTTTCTTATTCTCATTTTTGCGACTGGAGTGTTCATCCTCCCCCAATCCCATGAGGTTGACATATGTATTTGCAGACATACTGACAGGTGTGCTAGTTCGTAGGTCCTAATCAATGAGCTCAGGATGGCAAAGGGATAGGCTAATAGTGCAGATGGATAGGCATTCAAACAGTGAAGATAGATCGGTGTGATCGACGTCATCGTACGCATGTATGATGGATTCCTCCTCAGGTATGTCTGCCAATAAGCCCTTGTCCACAACTACACTATTGGAAGTATTAGACGATGTTTTGGGGCCTTTCTGCTTTCTATCATACCCAATGCCCACATTTTTTGGTAGCGGAGACGTATCAATGGGTTGTAACCGCCCTTGTTCTTGCTTTCCTAGGCCCCTGCCTTAATAGTTATGCTTTTCCATGAAATTTTTCGGTCAGGGGTACTTTTCTTGAAAGTATTCCTTGAGAGGATTTTCTGGCTGAGGCTCTTCTCGGTAAACCCATTGGCTTATGTCTTCTTTTGGTGCATCTATCTTGATACTTGGGGATACGAAAGTGGTGGTAGGGATGTTTTTTCCACGGAAGGTGACAGTCTTGTCTTCCTTTGGGGTAGCATGGGAAGGCTGACCATACTCGTGTGGCGATGGTGGCATGATCGCTATATTAAGGGCAGTATGCATTTCGTACTCGCCACACCCTTTGTCAATGATCTGGACTTTTGTGACTGTAGGATCAGTGGTGGAGGATGGAGCGGTTATCACGGTGGATGGTGGATTAACGGGTGATGACTTAGATGCCCCCATTTCAACCCCAGGACAATAATGTAAATGGGGAAATGATGCTTCTAGGGCGTGACAATATTCGAATGGTTGGGGGTCGGCATAGATGGTGACCTCTTATCCGTTGACTGGGAATTTGAGGCACTGATAGTAGGTGGAGGGGACAGCTTGCATAGCATGGAGCCATGGACGACCGAGGAGGAGGTTATATGGCAAGTCCAGATCAAGGACATGATAGGTGATGTACTGAACCACCGGTCCCACTTGGACAGGAAGATTGATGATCCATTTTGAATTCCTTTCTGCATTATCATAAGCCTTGATTGTGATGATTTGATTACTTAAATCTGCTTGAGTGTACCCCACCTATTTTATGAATTTTAGAGTGCACAAGTTGAGGGTATAGCCATTATCTACCAAGACTCTTTTTATTTTATGTCGGGCAACCACGACTTCAATATGTAAGGGGCGATTGTGATTGACATCAATGTTGGGCATATCATTTCGGCTGAAGTGTAGTTGGTGAGATGAAGCTAGGTGTCCTACAAAGGCTTAGAACTGTGTGGGATCAATGTTATTAGGCACATGGGTTTCCTGTAGGGCTCTGTTGAGGATTTCTTGATGCACGGGGGAAGACTTGAGTAAATCTAAAATGGAGATATGTGCAGGGGTCTTTCCTAAGTGATCAAGGATATTGTACTGGGAGGTTACAGGAGTCAATTGGGTGGGTGCAGAGGTTGCAGGGATGGTGATGTGGGCTCATCGTGTAGTAACAACACATTGAGGGTCTTTAGCTTTGACATGTATCATGGATATACGACGTTCTACTTGCTCAATGTAATGAATAATGCCCTCGTAATTGAGGGGTACATTCTTATAGCTCACATTATTTGTGCTGTTATTTTGTGGATTACTGTTGGAAGTGCTCAGGCCTTGGTTATGGTTCAGGAAGGTGTTTTGATAGATCTGCAATTGAGCATTGGACGATGGAGCTTGACTAGGGTCAACCTTGATGTCACCTCGATCTATGAGATCCTGTATGTAGGTTTTCAGGCCTTGACACTTATTCAAAAAGTGTCCTTTGATTTTATGGAACTCACAATATTCATTTTCCCTAAACCATGCGGGCTTAGGTTTGGATTCGTCGAGTGGCTTGGTGATAGGGTACATGATCGGATAGCTGATCTGCAATAGTTTGTTGAAGACGAAACTCAAGGGTTCTCCTAGTTGAGCATACTGGCGTTAAGTGTTCCCTTGGTTATTTTGATTGAACTTTTGGGGAGGATGGGGTGTCCCTTGCGGTATAGATATGGCATTAGGTATGGATTGCTGTTGTTTCTGGGATGTGTTGGCCACGTGGACATGTTTAGTGTCAGTAACACCATCATTTACTACATTTTTGTTCTTGTTCCAAAAACGTGGCTTGTCATTGAATGTCCTTTGCTTATCTTGATTATATATTTTGATGTGCCCCTTGGCAATAAGGGTACTCTCAAGGATGGGTCCCTTCTCTACTACCTCCGTGAAAGTGGTGACACAATGTAATCGAAAGTTATGACCCATGTCGGGATGATAGTTCTCCACGAAGAGGGTGACCATGTCCTTTTCTTTCAAAGGGGTTTTCATTCGGCTTGCTAGGGCACGCCACCTCTGGAGGTAGCTAGTAAAGGTTTCCCCTTCACGTTGTTTCTCTTTGAGAAGATCCAGGGTATCAGTATCTTTCTCCAAATTGAAGGAGAGGTAGGAGACAAAATTTTCTAACAAGTCTGCAAAAGATTTTATAGATCCCTTTTCGAGGGTCATGAACCACCCTAGCGCGTTGCTTCCCAGACTCCGGGGGAACAGGCGCAAGAGATAGTTGTCATTGTGGATCACTTCTTGACACTGGGAGTAAAACTCCTGTAAGTGGGCCTTAGGATCTTTGTTCCCCTTATATTAGTCAAACTTTGGCATCTCAAAATGTTTGGGGAAGGGAATCAATGAGATGGAGGGATCATACGAATATGGGCATATATCTTCAAACTTGAACGATTGTTTGCCAGTCCTGGCCTGGAGATCTTTTAGAGCAGCTTTGATTTCTAGTATGTCCGCATTGGCCAGTGTGTTGGACCGATATTGATGGTAGGACAATTGTGGATTCTAAGATGATGTTTGGAGATGGGCATATGGATGAGGAGGTGGCATCCCCTACTGATATGCCAAGGGACTTTGCTGATAAAGAGGTTGTTGTTGTGAGGCGAGATGTGGATGGGTCAGAGAGTTATGGGTGGCGTACTGTTGGGAAGTAGGGAGAAGGTGTTGTTGATTAGCTGGTGGATATTGGGGGTGCTAATATGACTGTTGTGATGCCACATAAGAGGGTTGTTGTTGATATTGTTGCTAGTTATAATAGTTGTAATGATGGGGTGGTTGTTGATGCATAGTTGGTGGCTGTGGTGGGCGAGATGGGATATTATGTGGTGGTTGCACTTGTGGGCGTAAAATGGATGCAAAGAATGGAGATATGGTTGGGGCTAAAGGCCGAGGTTGATTTCCTTGCAGTTGATGCCGTGATGGTTGTGTTGAAAATATGGGATTGACCAATGGTTGTTGTTGAGGTAGAGGTGCGATTGAGATGTTGTGCGAGGGAGGTTGTTGAGCGCTAGTGGGAGCATAGGTTTGGGGAGGTTGTTGGGATACGAATGACAATGGTGGAGGGTTGTTAGATTGGGACGGTTGTTGGGGTATGAACGACGATGGTGGAGGGTTGTTAGATTGGGGCAGTTTTTGGGGTATGAATGACGATGGTGGAGGATTGGTAGCCCCAAGAGGTGGGGGCAAGGCAGTGAAAGGGTGGCCCCCAGTGTTGATAGGAGGCGGGTTCGAGGGGAGTGGTGCTAGTAGCATTAATGGTTGTGCTTGTGGGATGTTTTGCGGCATGCCATAGGAAAAAGGATCATTGGGGTCAATGGTTTTGGGTGTTCTCGTGACCGAGATGGTGGGATGTGTACGATTGCCGACGGGATACAGGACAGCCTTGCCGAACTTAGGTTGATGCCAACCTTCTACGGAAGGAACGTTGGGGACATACAAGCTACTGGGGACGTCATGTGAACCTTGGGGTACATTAGATGTGGAGGTGCCATACTTGGATAAGTCGACACTTGATGACAACTTAACACCTTTGTCAATCAAGTGAGCCAAGATCTTGTCACCATGTCTTTCAAGAAGGCGTTCTGTCATTTGTGCATTAACAGGATTGCTGAAGTGTTCCTCGAACGTGAGCTCAGGTTGATCGGCCATGTTTTCTTCCCTAGGTGGTGACGTGTTTTGACCATCCACGTTGGATTGTGATGAGGTACCGTTGTGGGGATCATGAGGGATATTAGCACCATAGTTAGGATCTGACCAGATGTTGATTGTGTTGGTGGGATTTTGAGGGTTGCTCGATTGGGCATTCAGGGCTTGTTGGTCGACCATTTTCTTTGCCTGTGATCGAGTTTGAACGGGCATGCAAGATGATGAGAGGGATCAAGATATTAGAAAGACCTTGATGATGAAAGACTGATTTGATTTGATGGGAGATTAGCTGATGATGATCGGTGAGACCAATGTGGGTTGGTTTGATGGCACCGTCTAGGTTTTGGATTTTGATCTAGATAGATTTGATGATGTGGGGGTTTGATGATTAGGATTGATTTGAAGATAGGTATTATGAAGACTGAGATCCACAACTGAGTTTAAGAAGGATCCTTGGTAACACTAGGTGTTGATTGAAGGGTGGATGTATGATAACGACACCGAATCTGACTTCAGATAGAAGCAGATTGATTGTGTCGAAAAGGATAACTAACTTAGGATGGATAGCGATCCTAAGCTAGCTACGATGATTGCAATTAGGGATGAACACCTAGGTCAACTTAGATGACAACTTAAATGAGGTTTATACAAAATAACAGAGATCGGGGATGAAAATGGGTTTAGGATGGATGGGGAGCATCTCAGGGTAGACGAATGGCTCTCGAAACAAGCAAAAGAATGACTCTTAGAATGAAGAGATGGAGACTCAGAACGGACGTTCAGATGTTTGTTTTGGATGTTGAATGGTCATATCGATGTTCAAAACAGAGGGACAATGAATGCCAAGTGATAATATAGGCTGGTCAAGGGTTAGGTCCACCACAGCATTAGGACAGGTCTGCCACAGCATAAGGACAGGTCCGCCACAACACAAGGACAGGTCTGCCACAGCACAAGGAAAGGTCTGTCACTACACAGAGACAGGTCCGCCACTGCACTAGGACAAGTCCGCCATAGGGTTAGGACAGGTCCGCCACAGCATAGGGACAGGTCTGCCATTGCACTAGGATAGGTCCGCCACTGCACAAGGATAGGTCTGCCACAGCGTTGGGACAGGTCCGCCACAACATAGGGACAGGTCCACCACAGCATAGGGATAGGTCCACCAAGGGATAAGGACAAGTCCGCCAAATGATAAGTTTAAGTTGGATGTTTGGATGGATGGGTAAGGAAAAGGACCCAAAATATAGCAATCATAAAAGACTTGGCCAAATTGATAATCACTAGTTTTTGCACGAGAAAGATAATTCAAACAACACAACCCTAAAATTAGTACAAATGGGTATGGTCAACAAAGACTTCTACTCTAGGATGCACATGGTTGCTAAGGATTCCTCGATATACACCCGGTACGTGAGGCCCAAACCGTGAACACCAACCTATTACAAGCGTGAGTCAAGAACCTTAGCGAGATACTAAAGGCTCGAACCAACTCTTCACATCATCTTGACGCTTCGCCAATTACAACGTGGTTGGATTGAGGTACAACTTTTGCTCTCCCCCCTTTATATACCCCGCCGGTACGTGTGGTTGGAATCATCCCTTGGGGTGATGAAATCCCCAAGCAGGTCCCACTAAGAAAGTGAAAAAGGGGTGATTCAAAAGGACTTGGAAAGCTACGATTTCTCATCACCCAGGATCACCAAATGGCGCAAGGGGATTGGATATGTCAAATAGCCTTCCCAAACATGCCAAACAAGGTTTATTGACACCTTTAATTAAACTATGTGCCTAATTTATCAAAAGACAATCAGAAAAAAAAAAAAAAAGAACTTGAAATTTTTACCTTCTAGAGGACAGGTCCGCCACTTTGTAGGGACAGGTCTGCCACTCTGTCAGGATAGGTCCGCCACAGCACAGGGACAGTCCACCACTGCACTAGGACAGGTCTGCCACTATAATAGGATAGGTTGCCACAGCATGACAGGTCCGCCACCGGAGGACAGGTCTGCCACCTTGCTAGGACAGGTCTGCCACTCTGTTAGGATAGGTCCCACTGCAGGATAGATCCGGCACTCTGTCAGGACAGGTCTGCCACTCTGTAACCTGGACCTTGAAAAATGCAAAAAATAGCAAACGTGAAAGAAATAGACCCATTTGTGGGTCCCATCGGGCGTGCCAAAAATATGATAGGTCGAATGTGAGCATTAGAAAATGTGCAACAAGTAAAAGAGTGCAAATAAACACCAAAATAACCTACACCTCAAGATTAGCCTAAGTTGAAAACAACACAAGATGAAAGCAACAAAATGGAACTTTATACCTTGCGTCGAATCGATCCTTTGGTTGGCCCTTCGATCTTTGATGTGTATGCTCCTTGGATGGCACAAGATGCAAGCTAAATGATGTTGTAAGGATGGGTGCAAGTGGATGAAAACATAAAAATGGCTAAGTATAAGTTGAGAAACAAAATTGCAAGAGTTTGGCTAGCAAAATGATCTCTCCAAAATGAGAGAAAAGAGGGGGTATTTATAGGAATTTTGAGAATTCCTAGAAGAAATGGAGGGTCAAGATTGAGCCACCAAATATCAAGATGTAGGGCTAAGGTGAGTTGAGAACTCACAGGCCCTCACATCTTGACATGTGGCATGTGATATAGCCCTAAAAGGTGAAGTGGACATGAGGTGGAAGGAAAGTACATGACATGGAAGGGGGTACAAAGTACCTTGGGATTGGACAAGATCTCCTCATAAAGGAGGTCCTTGTCCCCATGTGGGTGAGAGGACATGTGAGGAATTAAAAATTCCTCAAATATTCTCATGGGGAGATGGGGAAAGAATAAAGAATAAGAAGAGGACATGTGGGAAGAAGTGAAGGAATTAAAAATTCCTTTTGGGTGCCTTGGGGGATTAAAAGGTGAATTAAAAATTCACATGGGGAAGTGGAGTTCCTTGTCCAAAAGGAGAAAGCCTTTAATAAGGTTGACTCAAGGACATATGCCATAAATAGGATGAGGATTAGGTTAGGCTAACCAAATGATTAAGGTTGTGCAAGTACTCAGTTAGATGGACTAATTACTCATTAGAAGCAAGTGGGAGAGTATGGAGGATGTGACCTTAATGATGATTAAGGGTGTGCACATGCTAACCCTAGTTAATTAGAAGAAGATGAAGTAATTAAGATGGATTAGGGACCAACTTGCAAAAGTTGGAGGATGTGACCATGAGAGAGAAAAGAGGAATTAAAAATGAATTTTAATTTAAAGGGGGATATGAATAAATTAAATAAAAGGGTATATTTATTTAATTTATAGGAGGAAGATGGGTAAAGTATTAAATTAAATACTTTAGGACCCTTATGCAAGATGTAGGGTATTAATTAAACAAATGGTTGAATTAATATTGACAGAGGGGATGAGCGACCGGATGAATAAGGAGACGCGTTTGATCATATGGAAGTGATCAAATTGGATGTCTACAAGCATCATTCAATCATTACATTTCTTGCATCATGGAAACTATAAGTCTTGGCCTTGGAAACATATTGGTTGGACATGTTTCATTTCTTATTATTCTACCCCATTTTGCAAGAACAAATGTCACATCTCATTTTTGGAACTCTCTAGACTATGTTATTTTATTTTATATTTTTATTATGAACCTAAGAACTCAAGTTTTGAAGAATTAGGATATGTGAACAATTAGTATTATATCATATGGATATATATATATATAGTTTAATTAATGTCAATATGAAGATGGGTTTCATAGAAATGAGAAGGAATATTAAATTTTATATTTAATGGCTTATGTTGATGCTTTTGTATATTATTAGACTAACTACTTTTTTGACTTGATGAGGTGGATGTAGGAGAATTTTGGTACTCCTCCAAGATTAAGAGGGAGAGTATCACTAGAGAGAAAGAGAATCAAGATCACCTTAAAAATTGAGAACTCTCTCTCTCACACACCATATACTGCATGATTTCTTCATTACGAGTTTTTGTTTGAATTCTTCATTCTTCTAAGTTGTCTTTAATATTGTAGGATTGTGAAAATTTCTATGAATTATTCATTTCCCTAATGAAAGTATGAATTTTTTAATTTTTTGTTATAATTTTTTCATAAAGATAGAATATAGTTGTTTTTTATTAGAGGTAAATAATGCTAGGTTTTGAAGGGGCCCAAAATCCTTCACAAAAAAGGCAATTGAAACAAAAGATAACTATAGTAAGTATAATTCAGCCCAAACATAGCGTACCCATAGCAAAAATTCAGCCAAAAAGGAGGAACACTACCATCAACATTACATATTCTTTAGTATATCTACAGCCTCCACATCACACGCTACATCCTTCTGCCCATCATCAAAGGCATCAGAAATTTCTTTCACAAGCACACCAGCCAAAGCTTTGGCCTTGTTACAGGTCCTGGCCCCAAGCCCACCCACATTTACCTCAGTAATAAAAAAATCATTCACTTCATCACCCTTATCACCAAACACCTCTCCCTCCAATAGGTTGCCAGCAACACCAATCTCACCAAACTGAATAGTCCCCTTGCATTTTTTTGAATTGGTATCAAAAGGAGAGGAAATACTAATAGAATAAAAAATACCCCCATATTTTTCCACCTCCCCACCCTTTTCCATGTTAGAAAAAAGCTTCTCCAAATGAGTTTCAAGGGAAAAAACCTACCTTCAAGATTCTGCTTCATAATAACCATTTCATCCACCACAATTTTTAGAGAATTCATAAGATTATCAATTTGATTATGGCTTGGAGACTTAACATCTTTACTTTGAAACATACCATGAACTTTCACGTTGGTCATATTCAGTTCGTGGAACAACCACTTAAATAACTTATTAAAAACAATGGAACCCTCTCTAGTAGTTCCCAAAACATCAAAAATATTTTCCTTCTCAATGTTGAAGACTCCTTACCCAAAGCATCCTCCTCATGAGAGGATTTTACCTTATCTTGATTGGTAGAGACATCATTCCCCTTCCCAATAGTTATTGGAGTTTTGGTTTTTCGAATAGACTCTACAATTCCCGCAACAACTGCCTTTCTTTTCTTCTGCATATTTGGGTTCATAGCAGGAGAATCCTCAACACTCTATCCCACCTCAACCACATCCTTCCTTTCCATCATCAAGATTGGAACCCCAATCAGAGAATCTACAGCACCAAGTCCACTCAATCTTAAGAGGAGATTTCATCTCCAACAGTTGGCTTGCAGACTTAACAACCAGTTTCCTATTGCTTCCCATCTCCATCTCTTTTTTCTACTTCAACCCCAGAATAGGGGGAGGCAAAGAGACCTCACCAGCCACTTCATTCCGCTCCTTCATGCAACTCAACGACATATCAACACCTAGCTTTTCATTGCAAGTTTCATAACACTTGTTAGGGTTCAACTCCCCTTTTTTAGAATTCCCAAAAATAGGTGTTTCCTCTTCCATGGTAGCAAGAGATTCTGAAACATAGTCAACATCCTCCTCAGATTCTGACTCCTTATCCAGGATGAGCTTCCTCTTCTTTCCCTTCTTGCTAGCCCACTCCTCCTCAGAGACCATATCATATTCTTCCTCTAGCTTCTTTTGCTTACCCTTAGGGGTAGCAATTGGCTTGACCACTTCAAAAGCTTAAGCATAATCATAGATTAAAAGGATAAGCCCCACATTCAAAATAGGGTTCTTTGGGTTCTTCTTATGGTCCTTGAGGCCAAAATCTAGGGAAGCCAAAAGATAATAGGGAAAAGAAATCCTTTTCTTATGGAAAAAATTGATTGAGCATAATGAAATGATAGGAAAAAGGATAGAATATAGTTGTTATACAAAGTGTTGGCCAAAAGATAAAATATAGTTGTTATAAAAAGTGTTGTGATAGATAATCATTTTGTGTTTTTTGTCTTATTGTCTTCTCTAATGATTTTAATTGATGTTTCGTATGTTTCATCATCATTATGTTGGTTAAATTTAAAAGTTGGAAGGTAGCTTATTCTTATCATATAAGTGCTTAAATTTTGAATTCTATGTTTGACCTAGTAGAAATAAAAGTTCGGTAACAAATCCTTATTCTTATGCTTATCCATTTATAATTAAAAAAAGATAATTGATAATTTACATATGTAAATATATACACATCTTTCTCTATATATATATTTTTAAAAAAGAGAGCTTAGAAATCTTGAATGACTTCTTTGAAATTGAAGGAAAGGATTGCATGCATTAATGAGCATTTGTGTTGAAGCACTTCACTTCAAAGTGAAAAAAACTAATAACAACTAGACTTCAATTCCTCTTAATAAGGATCAAATGAAGGAAGGTGAAGTTATGGGAGTTGATGGTAGAGAAGATAGGCATTAAGAAGATGATAAATTAGAAGGCAAGGGAGAAAGAGAGTAGGTGAAGGAAGAAAAAGGGGTAGAGCTCAATTTTGGGTGAAAAATGGTATTTTGGTTTCGATAAACATGTATGCAATATCATTCAAACCCTTTGGAAATGTTCAGTAAGAAGGTTTTTTTTGAAATAATAAGAAAAAAAATTATGCTTTCATATAAGGGAAATATAAGAAGTATGGTTACTCTATAATCTTGATTATTATTTGAAGTATTAAGTGTTGGAGTAGCCAAGATACACTTGCAAACTCAAATCAATCCACAAATGAGCAATATACAAAATGAAAAAAATATCATAAGAATGTGATGTGATGTAAAATGTACAAATGTTCCTTGCTTATAAAGACAAGCAAGAAGATGTGAGAAGGTAGGAGTGAAACTCTGACTACAGGGCTCCAAGTATGAAACAAGTGTAAGACTCTATGGACAAGTGTCAGGACACTTGGTGAGTCTACATGAGATGAGGAAAAAGTCTAGATAACCTCTAAGTGAGCTTAAGTGCGGTGTGAATAGGACTCTACTAAGTAGACTAAGCTAACTAGTTTGATAATACCTCTTTTCACACTAACAACCCCCCCTTAAGTGATATTTAAGGAGTAAGCTAAACACTGAAAAGATGAATCCCCACAACAAGGCCTGATAGGGCACTCACATGTACAATAGTGATCTCTTACAAATAGAGAAAAAAAGAAAACCCAATGGGAATAAAACTCCTCTCCAAAAAGGAGAAAGAGAAGGATAAGACCTCCTGAAAAGATGTCCCATGAAGATAGGAACATGATGATGAAGAATTGAAGCATATTGAAGCTATGAACTTTGACCAAGATGAAATGGTGTTTGCTAAGATGAAGGGTACTCCCCTTACCATCTCAACCTCACAGAAATAACACAGATAGCACAACCCATATGCAAGAAGAAAATGAAGGTATATTATTATTATTGGAATGGAAAATAAAATTACAGCATTGCATAGGCTTGAATTACAAAAACATTAGTTAAATATACAAACCGGGACCTTCAAACTCTACTCCATGATCTCATAACCCCCATCCTATTTTACCACCTTCTACTACTCCTTTTGTTCAGTTTATCTTATTGGCATTCTTTCCCCCCATTTTTTTCTTAGTACCACCATGGTCGTCCAATGAACATCGTACCCTAAACCTGTACGTTCGCACAATGAAAACTACCTTCAAACCTGTGCTTCATTATTAGATCGACGCCATTCACTTCAGGGTTTCCAATTACCTTTAATCCTCTTTTAAAATCACTGACCAAAAATCAGGTTGATTCACAACAGAGATGTGAAATCAATGGATCATAATGGAACACATGTTGCCACCTTTGATTGTCCTTTTTCCATTTGTTCTACACATGTCATTCCTTACCACAATACCACTGACAACAACTTGAATAGTCACGGACTTGCACTTAACCTTCATCACTTTGCTATTTATCAACGTATTGCATGATACCGCCCCACCAAAGTCCATCCAAATGACCATTGTGGTGTCATGGGTTACCACTATATTGTAGACCCCCTCACAGAATATCACGAGATTGCAATTTCTATACTGTCATACCATAGACAAAACTTTATGGTAAGGAATAATCCTTCCTACCGATTCACAAACACTGACACCTTTTCAAAAATCGGGGTTTGACTTTCCCACATGCTCCTTACTCCATACCCATCGTCTAGTAAGACACAAGCCAAAGCTCTAACTCACAATGTCGGAAATGTTTCATGCGCTAACTTCTTCCCTTCTAAATTTTGTGGTGTGGAGTTTCACTGTGCATCTTAGATATATTATCAATTAAGTTAAGGTGAAAGCCTTAACACCGAAGTGCAACACCCGGCCTTGACAATCTCCTTGCCAAGTGATAAGAGATAACTTTTAATCCTAAAGCTCAAACTCTTGTAGACCTCCATACTCAGAAAAATAAATCCAATTCATCCCTTACTGAAAAGAAACAACAAATATCTTTTTGGTTGATGCAAGATTGCTCTTACACCTTGAATGCTCTTGCATCAAACACCCAGGGTAATTTGAAAAGTGACCCTATCACTTCTCGGGAGCTAGAGGGAAACCAAGATAGTTAATCTCAGACTCATAAAACCATGATGAATCTTCAATAGGCCTTCCTTTCCATTTCACCAAGTACTCTTTATATTTCCTGTTTCTTGTGCTTCTACCCACACAACTATCCAAAACTTTTTCTATCTCTTCATTTTCTATAGTAGGTGCTAGAATGCTCCACTATGATTTTTTCAATTCATTCTCCTTATCCCCTTCATGATATTTTTTCAAATAAAAAATGTTAAACACAGGTGAAACATGAATCTCACTTGACAACTCTACCTCATAAGCATTTCCTGAATCATGCACTTCTTCAGGATCTTGCATGACCCAAACTTCTTCATCTTTAACTTGTTGTATGTGCTAACTGGAAACCTCTCCTTCCACAAATGAACCATGACTTCATCGCCTACCTAAAACTCCTTATACCTTCTTTTTTGATCTCCCTTAGCCTTATACTATGAATTCATCTTATTGATATGTTTTTTCACCTCTTCATACAAACTTTTCAAGTGTTCCAGAAAATCTTCAACCTCGGCACTCTTCTTCTCTCCCTTATCCATATTTCTCAATTTATAAGTGGTTCTAGGACTACTCCATACACAATGTAGAATGGTGATTTACCAGTGCTCTTGAAGACATAATTGTTGTAAACAAATTTTGCTTATGGAATTGGGTTTGTCCCCTACTAAGCATCTCAACAAATTACCCAAAATCCTATTCACCGCCCATGTTTTTCCATTTGTCTATGGATGATGTGCATAACTAAACTTTAAATTAGTCTTCATCTTCTTCCACAACGTCCTCTAGAGATACCCAACAAACTTGGTATCTCAGT
This sequence comes from Sequoia sempervirens, assembly GCA_007258455.2. Taxonomy (NCBI): domain Eukaryota; kingdom Viridiplantae; phylum Streptophyta; class Pinopsida; order Cupressales; family Cupressaceae; genus Sequoia; species Sequoia sempervirens. The sequence continues at coordinate 259,784 of VDFB02026952.1, forward strand.
CTCAAACTATGCACTTGGGTAGACAATGTAGTCTCACCACCTCTCTAAAAAATAACTCTGCAATATGAACAACATCACTGGTCTTATGACACAAAATGAAGTGTTTCATTTTAAAAAATATTTCCTCCACCACAAATATAGAATCGTGCCCTCTTTTTTTCCTTGGTAATCCAAGAAAAAAATATATGTTAATGTCCTCCCATGGCCTCTTAGGTACAAGTAATAGCTGATGCAATCCAATATTTTGGCTTGTTCCTTTTGCCATCTGACATACTCTGCAACCCTATACAAAATTCTTCACATCCTACTGCAACTATGACCAATAGTAATTTTCATCAACAATGGAAATGGTCTTATCCTGACCGAAGTTTCCAACTAATCCTCCACTGTATTTCTCCTTGATCAAGTTCTCTCTCATAGAACACCTTGGAATGCACAATTGATTCCTTCAAAACAACATACCATCTTGGATTGTAAAGTCTAACCATCTCATCCTATCCAGAGTGATAGGATCCATGCAAGCTTTCCAAGCCTCCACAAAATCAGGATCCTTAGGATACAAACTCTTGAGTTCATTGAAACTGACAACTTCAATTTGCATTACTGCTACCAAAATTTTCCTCCTACTTAAGCCATTCACAAATCTGTTACATCTTCCACTCCTATAATTCAAAGAAAATGTATAACTTTGTAGAAATTCAACCCATTTCAAATGTCTTTGATTCAACTAACCTTGACTATTTAAATATTGTAAGGCCTAATGATTAGTAAATAAAACAAATTATTTTGGAAAAAAATAGTGTCTTGATTTCTTCAAAGCGTGGACTATAGCATAAAATTCTTGATCATATAAACATAATATTTCTTCTTTGCATCATTCAAATTTTCACTAAAATAGGCAATGGGTTTACCTTCTTGACTCAAAATAGCTCCACTGGCATTGCCACTGGCATCACAATCTACCTAAAATACCTTGTTGAAATCTAGAAGTGCCAAAATAGGTTGCTTCGTAACTTTCTTCTTTAACATCTCAAAACTCTTTGTTGCTCATGTATTCCACTTAAACTCTTTTCTATCCCCTCTCATTGTTTCATTTAGATGTGCACAAGTACTACTAAATCCTTTAATAAAATTTCTATAAAAACTTTCTAAGCCATGAAAAGATCTCACCTCTATAGCACTCCTTGGTGTAGGCCATTCAATGATAGCTTTCACCTTCTCTGGATCCATCTTAAGACCATATGTTGATATAACAAATCCAGGTACACCAATTCTCTCTTCACAAAACCGCACTTCTTCAAATTGACTAACAACTTCTCCTCTCTCAACTTCTCAAAAACTTTCCTAATATGCATCAAGTGCTCCTCCAATGTCTTGCTGAAAATTAAAATACCATCCAGATAAACAATAACAAATTTACCCATAAATTCTTTCAATACCTCATTCATGAGCCACATGAGTGTGCTTGGTACATTGGTTAGCCCAAAATGCATGACTAACCACTTGTACAAACCTTCTTTGGTTTTGAAGGTTTTCTTCCATTCATCTCCTTTTCTAATTCAAATATGGTGGTAACCACTCTTCATATCTATCTTCATGAAGTACTCAGCTCCACTCAAACAATTTATGATGTCATCCATCCTCAACAAGGGAAACCTATACTTGATAGTGATCTTGTTGATGGATCTAGAATCTATACACATCCTCCATTCCCCATCCTTCTTAGGTGCTAATACTGTAGGTACTGCACATGGACTCAAACTCTCCCTGATCAATCCTTTTTGCAACAACTCTTGCACTTGTCTATTCAACTCTTCATTTTCTATTGGAGTCATTTGATGGGCTTCCTTATTTGGAAAACTAACTCCATGAATCGAGTCCATCTAATGGTTGATCTTCCTTACTAGAGGAAATCCTTCAAGTATGTTATCAGAAACAATACCCTCAAACTCATTCAACAACTATTGAACCTCTACAAGTACCTCACTCTTTTCTTCTTTTTCAGCTCTAGGGATTAATGCAAAGCACATATGCTCATGTCTCATACCTCCTAGGAACTCTTTTCCATCAACTAAGAAAATTCTTGCATTATTGCATACATTTTATTCTACCTCCTTTAGGAGTTTTAACTTATGTCAAACACCATCCTTTGTCAATGAATAAGTGTTAGCATGCCCATCATGCACTACTCACCAATCAAACTGCCATGATCTACCTAACAACATGTGACAACAATCCATAGGTATGATATCACACAAAACCTCATCCTTATAATTACCAATCTTAAACTTTATCAAACATTTCCCATTGACCAAATCCCTTTGCTCCTTTTGCAACCATGCAATCTAATATGGATTTGGATGCGTTCTCCTTTCCAACTATAACTTAGTGACCATTTCCTCTCACACAAGATTATTTGTACTACCTCCATCAAGGATAACATTACAAACTTTACCTTCACACTTACATTGATTGTGAAACAGGTTCTTTCTTTGGTCTGGTACCTTCTCTTCATTTAGCAAGGCTCTTTTGACAACAAGGGACTCAACCCTTTCAACATCTTCACAATGTGAAGACTAATCATCTACATCTACATAGGAAACTTGAGCATTACCTTTCGATCTTCCATTTGTCCTTCCTTGATGTTGAGGACACTCAAAGGCTCTATGTCCTTCTCTGCATTGAAAACAAGTTCCATAGAAGCCTCCTCTTCTTGGTCCTTGTCCAGATCTTCCTCTACCTCTTTGATCTCCATTATTTTGATCATGAGGGTGATATGAGTTATCTCATTTGTGGTGTTGGTTGGTACCGGATCCTTCGCCCTTCTTTTGATCCTCACTTTGGCCTCCATATGACTGTCTACCAGCTCTTCCACCATGACCTCCACCTCTTTTCTTACCTTCAAATCTTTTTTTTAGTCATTCTTCAACTTTTAATGAAAATTGACAAGCATCCTCAATGTTGGCCAATCTACCAATGCCAATTCTTCTTGTATGCTAGGTTTTAGCCCATTAATATAATGAGCTACTTTCTCCTTATTTGATTCAGAATGTCCTATCTGAATTAGGACCTTGTGAAATTCTTCCATGTATTCTTTCACCATCCTCATTCCTTGTCTTAGACTATGCATCTTCTTGAGAAGCTCCAACTCATAATCTACAGTAATAAATTACCTTTTCATCTTAGCCACCATTTATCCCATTTGGAAATTTTCTCTTTCCCTTGTCTTCCTCTTTCAAGTTGGGTCTCTTTCCACCATATGCTTGCATGACCCTTTAAGTTTTTCTTTGTAAACCTCACTTGGTGAGGGTCTTCAATCCCCTCAAACTCAAAAAATTCCTCCATATCATTGATCCAATTGATCAGCTCTTCAAGATTTAGACTTCCATAAAAATTCAAGACCTCCATATTGGGTCTCTTCCCAATGTTTGATATCTCTCTCAACAATCTAATTTCTCCAAAATCCATTTGATCATGTTCTTCCTCTTCCACTTCCTCTTCATTATCATCCCTTTGTCAATGCACTTCTCTCCTATGAACCTCTTCCTATAAGGTTTCCAACTACCTTCTTCAAGGGCTCTAATTTCATCTCTAGGAGGATCTCTTCCTCCACCACCTCTACCTCGACCTCTACCATGCTAGGAAAGTCTAGGAGGAATTTTGATCTCAACCCACACTCACAAGTCCTGCTACAAACTACCTCCCTTTGGCACTCTATTTACAAATTCAAGACAACCTGCTCTGATACCACTTGATGAAGGTTACTCCCCTTACTATCTCAACCTCACAACAATAACAAAGATAGCACAACCCATATGTAAGAAGAAAATAAATATATTTTATTATTACTAGAATGGAAAATACAATTACAAGATTACATGGGCTTTGATTACAAAAACATCAGTCAAATATACAGACTGGGGCCTTCAAACTCTTCTCCATGATCTCATAACCCACATCCTATTCCATTGCCTTCTACTCCTACTCCTTCTAGTTGGTTTATCTTATCAACATTCTTTCCCCACATTGTTGCCTTAGTACCACCACACTCGTCCAATGAACATCGTTCCATAAACCTATGCATTCACGCCATGAAAATTGCCTTCAAACTCATGTTTCATCATTAGATCAATGCCAATCACTTTAGGGTTTCCAATTGCCTTTAATCATCTTTTCAAATTGCTAACCAAAAATCACATTGATTCACAATAGAGATGTGAAATCAATGAATCACAATGGAACATGTACCACCACCTTTGATTGTCCTTTGCCATCTATTATGTACATGTCATTCTTTACCACAATACCGCTGACACCAACTTGAACAGTTGCGGTGTTGCACTTAACCTTCATCACTTTGCTAGTTAACACCATACCACACAATACCACCCCACCACAATCCATCCAAATGACCATTGCGGTGTCATGGGTTACCACTATACCGTAGACCCCCTCATGAACTATCACAAGATTGTGGGTTTTATACCATCATACCATAGACCAAACTTTATGGTAAGGCATAAGCCTTCCTACCAATTTGTGAACATCAAAACCTTTTCAAGAATCAAGGTTCAACTTTCTCGCATACTCCTTACTCCATACCCATCATCTGGTAAGATGCCAGCCAAAGCTCTGATTTGCAATTCTTGAAATGTTTCTTGTGCTAACTTCTTCCCTTTTGAACGTCGAGGTGTGGAGTTTCACCATACATCTTACATTTGTTAGAAATTAAGTTAAGGTGCAAGCCTTAACACTGAAGTGCGACACCTGAACTTGATAATCTCCTTGGCACCTGTGATAGGAGATAACTTTGAGTCCTAAAGCCTAAACTCCTACAGACTCCATACTCAACAAACTCAAGCCAATTTAGCCCTTATTGAAAAGAAACAACACAAATATTTTTGGTTGATGCAAGATTACACTTACACCTTGGATGCTCATGCATCATGCTAGAATAAATGAACCTCCAAAAAATTGTAGATCAAGATAAGAGATACAAAACACAACATGAGTGAACATATAGAACACTACTCAACGATGAATGCATAGATGACACAAAGGAAATCAAACTCTGTGAAGTTGAAGATGTTGATAATTGTAATGCCCCGCCACACAACCCCAAAGGAAACTAATACATCACACATTTAAGGCATAATTTTTTTTAAATAACTAACATGTATCATAATAATCATATATCACATGAAATGAAACTATACATGAACAACATATAATAAATCCGTTGGGGTTACATGACTGCATTACTTTTCACATCAACATCATTACATCACATGAAAGGTAACATATACCAGTAACCATAAGGTAACATGAACAAGGAAAATACATTAATAACATGACGATACATTACTCAAGGATTACATTATTACAATTCCACTTTCCGACATGATTGGGAATAGTACAATATCACAGAATGATACAAATGAACTGAAGGATTACAAAGCTACAAGTCTGATCCAACTATGGTACAACTTAGGAGTCACTAAAACTGGTACAAATCGATCTCAGCTAGGGACCCAATGGGGTGCATAGCACGTTCCACCCAACCATGTGGACCCGAAGGCCCACCCCCCATTCTAGGAGATGACAAGAAGGACTCCCAATAAAACCATCAAATGAAACAAGGATTACAAGAATTCACAACAAGATCAACAATCACATAAGGTAACCTCCAACACAAGAATAACCAACACAAAATGTAACCAACATAAGAAAACATAATAAAGCATCAACATAAACATGACAACATCCACTTCCAGAGGCTCAAGAACAATAAGAGGGGCACAAAAGCATACAAGGTTGTTAAAGGATGAAGTGTCATCGCATAATTGGTCATAGGTTATCCAAGTATAATTCCTAGGCCCTGGCCCCCATCCTGGGTTATCCTGGTAGCCTCTACCAATTTCCAGCCCCTCATGCCAACTTATGCAGAATAAGCATACCTCTTGTGGAGATGAGGCAGTTGATTTTTCCATTCCAAGCCTAAACGAGCACTTGGGCCCATGAGTGAGGCAACATTATCTAAATTAATGTGTGGATACTACCGAACCCCCCTTAATTTAATTAATTGAGTTATCACTTGTTTACCCAACTTCCACATGGGTTATCCAGGCGCCCCTTTGTGTGTCACCCCCCATTGGAAGCCACTCCCCCAACTAACAAAAATAACTCAATATCACAAACGGCAAGCCAACTTGTACAAGGAACCAAATCCAACAAAATAACAACACCAAATGAGGCATGCACCATCTCACACTAGAACTTTAGAGTAACAAAAACCACATTCATGTGCAAGGCTCAAACCACATAAACTAAACCAACTGTAACATCAACCATCATCAAAGTAACAGAATCATAAAACCACCCGCTTTCAGGTGAAACATCGCAAAATTCAAATGAATACTTCAAGCTTGTTATGGGTTGTCCAAGGCGGATCCTCCTAGGTCACCGACGCCCATACCAAATCTTGCAAGTAAAACCATACCCCTCTAACCTCTGGAAGACTCAATCATTAACACAGTAGTTTCCCCCATCGAGATGGCAACATCAACCAGATCTCAAAAGACTATAGTCAAACCACAATTAACAAGTCAACAAGTATAAAAATAGTGAGTGGCAGCATTTCAACGAAATCTTCAAACTTAGCCAAAGCTAACATAATCAATTTTGATGCAAAAAAAATCAGACATCCAATGGAGACCTCTATTTTCTCCTCTCATGAAACCCTACCATGATATATCCATCAAACTTTCACCAAATCAAAACAAAACCCAAGTATTAAAGTTCCAACTATAATAAAAATCAAAACAAAACCCAAAAGATCTTCCAACTCAACATGAATAATCATAAACTCCACCAAATAGAAAACTCCTAACCATTACTTCACAAGATGGTGTAAACAAAGATACAAAATCCAACAATACACTCCAATTCAACAATCATTCACTTGTTCTCATAAACAATTCAAAATAATAAAAGAGAAGTAGAATCATGATACTAATTAATCATCGAATCCAAAGGTATTCTCTTTCCATGCACTATAATTTGCATTACTTTGATTATAAATATGTCAACTTTCTTTGCTATTACATTTCCACAAATAGCACGATATCTTGAACTCAAACATCTATTTAGTAAAGTATCCACATAGCAATTGTTTCAATATAAGAGTGGAATATTCATCATTTAAAACAAGCTCCTCCAATTCCTTCTCTTAAGCTAATTTCTATAATTACTCAAATACATAATACTTCCTCCTTCTTAGTATTTAATATTTCCAATTTTCTTATACCAATATAAACATTTGTATTTACAAGGGAAAAATTTATATTTATATATACTAATAATTCCATTTCTCTAATTCCATTCCTAATCATGGTAAAATAAATGGTACGTAACAAAATAATAACTTCTTATCCTTTCTATTCGAATAAGATATAGAAGGAACATTTTTCAAATGCAAGGAGACTTATTATGTATCATAGTACATATAATAAGATCAGTTAGTACAAAGTATAAGGGTTAAATTGAAAATTTTAGGCACTATATTCATAATATCATCTCTAGAGGTGATGAGCATTCAAACTATAACAATAAATTGAAAGTATGATGATTTGATTAATGTACACTTTAATTCCAACTCCTAAGTTAAAACTTAAACAAGTATAGATTTCTATGATAATTTACGAACTCACAAAGTACTAGCGTCGCCACTCACCCAAATGTTATTCTAGTATATCAAACAGTCGAAAGCTTAATAAGTACCCTGTTAAAAGGATCCAATTCGCTGGTGAGAAAGGTTAAGCAGACCGACTTCCATATGTCCAAAGCCAAATTCTAAGGAATGTTATGCCGATTTCAATACCATTAAAAGATTTCTATGTCGATTTCTAAAGGATGCTTAGCATAAGTGATTGGTTGAATTCAATGGTTCACATATACTAATCTCTTTTTGGTTCCATATCATACAGTCACTGTCAAGAGTGTTACCGGTCAACAAGATGGAGGAATTTCATTTTAATTTATACTAAGAAGATTTAGATTGAGGGTTTGAGTTGACACAGGAGGTGAAAGACTACAAGATGCATAAGAGAGTTGGGAGGACTTGAGAATTTCTATTGTTTATTGTTTACGATGAGTGGACTGATTATGTTCTAAGACCTATCGTCGACATTCCCCTGCCCTCCCCAACGACATCAAATCAAGCCACACGTAAAGATCACGCAAAGGATATTACATATAGGGTGGATCTCTTCAAACAAATAATTGAGAAGGTTGGAAAGGGCAATACAAATCATTACTGATAGAGCCATGAATAATATTTTAGCAGGGTGCATGAACGGGAAGAAGCCTCTTGGCATGTGCAATAAAAGTTAATTGCTAAAGGATTGGTAAGCTCTAGAATGGATCGGTGACATGATTGGGAAGGATAATAGATTGGACCATTTTCATGGATAATTTTATGTTCCAAGCAATGCATAAAGTTGTGTTTCTTTGCAGGTTGTTTGTTGTGGAATCAAAAGCTTTGCTTTGGCTTAGCGAATGAGAGCATCCATAAGTTTCCAGATTCAAAACTTCCAGTTAAGAAAATATAGCGCAAAACTAAATTCATATCCAGATTGTTGCAAGAGAAATTGTTCTAAGAGATGTGATCCATTTTCATCATTTTAAATACGGACAACGTTCTTGTGAGATTTCTAAGATAAAAAGGGTTTCATTAATAATACGTGAAGTATTAGGTAAACAGAGGTAATGAAGGAACACCCATCAAATCATAATAGCAGGGAATACATATAATATATATGCGGTGGCTACAAGTGCTCTGTTGGACGCTGATGGAAATGTGGAAGCACAAACAAGATGAGTGAACTGTTTGGAAGATTGCCTCATTTATTCGTGGGTTTCTGAATTTGCCTAGATTGCAAGTTATGCTCAAAAGAGTTTATTCTTAAAAGGATTTAGAAGCTCTAGCCTCTCATGCAAATGCAATCGGTAGATGTAAACCAAGAGCCACGACTTCCAGCACCCTCGCTGTACCAAAATGGAAGCTTGAACAACGCGTGCAAAATGTTTGTCAGAAAGCCTCAAAGCAAAGGAGCCTTCATTAAGGGTTTAACATAGTTTACAAGCTGAGTATAGCATATAACAATGGCTTCCAAGCACTGAAAGAGCCGTGAATCACACTAATCAACAAACACAATACCAAAACCCATGCAAACAATAGAAATGGGATCGAATCCACTGCAGAATACTTGACTTCAAGCATCGTACAACTTCATATCAAGTCATTCTAACCAAGGGTATATATACACATACACACACATATATATATATACCAAAACCCATCCAAACAATAGAAATGGGATCGAATCCACTGCAGAATACTTGACTTCAAGCATCGTACAACTTCATATCAAGTCATTCTAACCAAGGGTATATATACATACACACACATATATATATATATCGATCGAGTTGGCCTTAAGATTGCGGCAGACTATATGCAAGTATAAGTTCTACATGTATTGCATAAGGTTGATCAGTTAAAGCATAAGGATGTAAACTATGGCTCCTTGAATCCGAGTGACAAAAATCAAGTCTCCTATCTGAACATTCAGCGTATTTTCCCCAAGTGCTTAATGTACTCTCAGATCAGGTTCAAAACTTCTTATTATCACCAATTGATGGCTATCTCCTTTCGGTTAAAACCAATAATAAGGGTTCAGTTAAACTTAGCAAAAACTTCAAAGCATCCTAAAAAAAATACTTTTGTTTATCTGTACCCAATGACTTCAAATAGGCCAACAAGGGAGATTGAGGCGGCTGAGAAGATATAGTGATTTTTTGTTCATATGCATGTAAAAAGGGAAACGAAAACATCGCGCTAATGACACAAGATCTTTTGGAGTCAGAAGTAGAGATGAGTCTAGCAGTCAGACGTGGAAACCTCTAAGTTGCATAGCTTGTATTAGCAAGCACGAATCAACTATTGAGAGTGCAAGAGGTTTTCTGAAGTTCTATAGGCTTTATGTTTTATGCACAGAGCTATTTGTGTTTTCGTTCCTTAGAGTTGACACTAATGTAGTAATCCCTCTCAGTTAATAAAATTGTAAGGATGATCGGCAACCCAGTTGCCAGGTCAATGATTTCGAAGGGAGTATGTATGAGAGAAAATTGGATGCAGCGTAAAAAGAACCCTTACCTCTCTATATCGCAAGATGCCTCTTACCAAAAGGGTCTCCTCCTAGCATATTACTCCCAGACCGAAGATTACTCAAAATCTACCGCACTGTACAAATAGAGAATTCCTTCATGTTCCCGAATAATCACATATATGTTGTTGGCAAGTGGGTGTGAGCTCCTCATCGTGCTGCATAGCGGCAGCTAACTACCATTTTCAAAATGAATATCATCCTCTGCAGCATAAGTGAGACATCGATCTTCTTCTTCTTTTTTTTGCTCAGTGGTTAAGAAAATCTCCTTAAACGACATTATCGATCTCCTTCCATGCTGTCAAGAGGATTCCACTAGAAGTTTTCATCTTCTAAAAATAGACTCTTACAGTTAGAGGAGGATCTCCACCTTTTTGCACGCGCTCATCATGTGCCTCCCTATCTTCTCCACTATGCTTCCTTTTCAATGAGTGTAACCACTAACCAAAACTTCTTGCATGAAACGTGCACTCTCTTTAATTTACTTAATTTATTAGTTTTAATCTTTCCTTTAATTTGCTTACATAATTCAATTATATATATATATATATATATATATATATATATCTTTTTCAAATCATAAATTTTAATTTATTTAAATCAATTAAAACATCAATATTATTTTATCTTTAATTATCACAATGTCATTTATTTTCAATAATCTTTAATTTTAATGCAATAATTCATTGAGGTACTATCCAACCCAAATTAAATCAAATTCATAACATACCAAATAGTGCCAAGTCACATAGGCGAAATGAAGAGCAATACCGTGACAAAAGAGACGAACAGCACTATCAGGATGAAATGCAGAGGGGCACTACAATAATACTGTGATTTTGGAGTATGATCAACAAATTTGCATGCATGAAGTTTATATTACACCACTAAAATTTGCATCAAGGTGATTTGCATAATTACTAGAATCTCACAAAATATGATCCACTGAAATAACCCCCCCATAGGAGAGATTAAAAAAGTAGGTCTATGTGACGCTCTCTAGAAAGTTGTGAAGTCCATTCATCTCCAATGAGGTTCCTCCACTGCTCCATTAAAAATAAGGAAGCATTAGCATAAAATTGTGATAATTCCCCCTTAATGCTGATGAGGAAGTGGTATTGGTAGGCCAATTGAAATCAAGCACAAAAGTGTGCACAAGAATGTAGATCCGTCATCAAGTCCAAAAAGATGTACACAAAATTGAAAAAGGGTGTGCATTAAGGTACACACACATGAAGCAAGAATCACGAGGATCTATTGTTGTGGTGACAAATGAAGGCACTACACAACTACCCATTACACTTTATAATTTAGTGTAAGTACAAAATTCCCTCCTTAAGGAAAATATTTAATTGTTGTGGCACTTTATATGAGTGCATTTATATACTTATTTGTTGTTTTGAGTTCTTACAAGTTTATGTCATGAGGTGGAAAATGAAGAAATCTATCAAGTATGCCTTTCAAACCTCAAGAAAGTGAAAAAAAAATGAAAGCCCCCATTATTCAAAGCATGACCCCCCTTAAATGATACAGTGATATGACACTTTATTTTAGTGCATTACAGATTCCACAAAGTGGATTTGATCTACAAAACATCAAAAGACACATACTTATAATTTAAAATTTTGGAATATATTAATGAAAAAATAACATTACCAATGCATACCCATCTCAAAAAATCATGCAGGTTAAAAAAAGGGACACAAAAAGAAGTTTGTATGAGCCCAAAGGAGCCCTTTGAAGTTCTAAAAAAGGGAAATATGCAAGGTGTCCTCTAATAATCTATTTTGAAAAAAAAATCCTTACATCATACTGCAAAAATAATCATACCACTGAATAGAGGACGAAAAAATATGTAAAATGAAAAAAAAAAACTAAAAAATGCATTTGTATGCCCAAGAACGAGGCTCTTGAATTTGAGCCAAAAATTGAAATAGGCCAACAATGAAGGGGAAATTTTGCGGTTGAAAAATGATGACATTATGCTAACATCAGTAATGGAATATTCCAAAATTCCATTGGAATATTCTTCACAACTAGAGTAGTCCAATACCACTTTCTTTCTTTTTAAACTGCTTGAAAAGTTGAAAACCACCCAAACTAGGCACAAGTGGCTTTGACTGCACAATGATGATGTTAGCAAGGCACTGTGTAGGCTGACTATTGATGTCATCCCTATGCATTCTTTTACTTGTGTATAAACATAAAAAAATATTTTAAAAATTATTGCACAAAAGTCGAGACAATATGCAAACTGAGATATTTGCACAAAAATTGAGGCATGGATTTTGAGGAAACTTGCTGATGTATGGCTTTCCATATGACCCTCCATGGTTGGCTCCAGATAACTCATTTTTTTCTCTGAATACCTAAGTGTTATATATCAAAAGTCATCTCTCAACCCTCTCGAGCACAACTGTGATGACAATTTTGTTCTAAAATGCACCATTTGAAACTTGATGCTCACAACTCTCACAAATTCAAGAGAGAAATGGATTTTTGTTTCAAGATTGATCTGATACCATGTTGGAGTAGTCAATATTTGCTTGCAAACTCAAAACAATTCACAAACGAGCATATGCAAAATGAGAAAATATCATAAGCATGTGATGTGATGTAAAATGTACAAATGAGCCTTGCTTATAAAGTCAAGAAAGAAGAGATGAGAAGATAGGAGTCAAACTCTAACTATCTC
>VDFB02026952.1:272804-325314 GCA_007258455.2 Sequoia sempervirens
TATAGGTAATGGCTAATACAATCCAATATTTTGACTTGTTCCTTTTGCCATTTGACATACTTTGCAATCCTGCACAAAATTCTTCACATCCTACTGCAACTATGATCAATAGTAATGTTCACCAACAATGGCAATGGTCTTATCCCGACCGAAGTTTCTAGCTAATCCTCCATTATGTTTCTCCTTGATCAAGTTCTCTCATGGAACACCTTGGAATGCTCAACTAATTCCCTCAAAACAACATACCATCTTGGATTGTAAATTCCAACCATCTCATCCTATCTAGAGTGATAGGATCCATGCAAGCTTTCCAAGCCTCCGCAAAATCAAGATCCTTGGGATACAAACTCTTGAGTTCATTGAACCCAACAACTTCAATTTACATTACTGCTACCAAATTTTGCATCCTACTTAAGGAATTCACAAATTTGTTACATCTTCCACTCCTATGCTTAAAAAAAAATGTATAAATTTGCAAAAATTCAACCCATTTCAAATGCCTTTGATTCATCTTACCTTGACTATTTAAATATTGTAAGGCTTGATGATTAGTAAATAAAAAAAATTCTTTTGGCAACAAATAGTGTCTCAATTTCTTCAAAGCCTAGACTATAGCATAAAATTCCTAATCATAAACATAATATTTCTTCTTTGCATCATTCAAATTTTCACTAAAATAGGCAATGGGTTTACCTTCTTGACTCAAAATAGCTCAAATGGAATTGCCACTGGCATCACAATCTACCTAAAATACCTTGTTGAAATCTAGAAGTGCCAAAATCGGTTGCTCTGTAACTTTATTCTTCAACATCTCAAAACTCTTTGTTGCTCATGTAGTCCACTTAAACTCTTTTCTATCCCATCTCATTGTTTCATTTAGAGGTGCACAAGTACTACTAAATCCTTTGATAAACTTTCTATAAAAACTTGCTAAGCCATGAAAATATCTCACCCTTGTAGCACTCCTTGGTGTAGGCCATTCAATGATATCTTTCACCTTCTTTGGATCCATTTTAAGACCCTCTGTTGATATAACAAATCCAGGTACACCAATTCTCTCTTCACAAAACTGCACTTTTTCAAATTGACTAACAACTTCTCCTCTCTCAACTTCTCAAAAACTTTTCTAATATGCATCAAGTGCTCCTCCAATGTCTTGCTGAAAATTAAAATGCCAAATCCAAATAAACAATAACAAATTTACCTAGAAATTCTTTCAATACCTCATTCATGAGTTGTATGAGTGTACTCGATACATTGGTTAGACCAAAATTCATGACTAACCACTTGTACAAAACTTCTTTGGTTTTAAAGGTTGTCTTCCATTCATCTCCTTCTCTAATTCAAATCTGGTGGTAACCACTCTTCAAATATATCTTCATGAAGTACTCAGCTCCACTCAAACAATTTATGATGTCATCCATCCTCAACAAGGGAAACCTATACTTGATATTGATCTGGTTGATGGCTCTATAATCTATACACATCCTCCATTCCCCATCCTTCTTAGGTGCTAATATTATAGGTATTGCACATGGACTCAAACTCTCCCTGATCAATCCTTTTCACAACAACTCTTCATTTTCTACTAGAGTCATTCAATGGGCTTCCTTATTTGGAAAAATAGCTCCAGGAATCAGGTCCATCTGATGGTTGATCTTCCTTACTATAGTAAAACCTTCAGGTATGTTATCAGAAACAATACCCTCAAACTCATTCAACAAATATTGAACCTCTACAAGTACCTCACTATTGTCTTCTTTTTCAGCTCTAGGGATTAATGCAAAGCACATATGCTCATGTCTCATACCTCCTAGGAACTTTCTTCCATCAACTAAGCAAATTCTTGCATTATTGCACACCTTTTCTTTTGCCTCCTTTATGGGTTTTAACTTATGTTGAACACCATCCTTTGTCAATGAATAAGTGTTAGCATGCCCATCATGCACTGCTCGCCAATCAAACTGCCATGATCTACCTAACAACAGGTGACAAAAATCCATAGATATGATATCACACAAAACCTCATCCTTGTAATTACCAATCTTAAACTTTATCAAACATTGCTCATTGACCAAATCCCTTTGGTCCTTCTGCAACCATGCAATCGAATATGGATTTGGATGCCTTCTCCTTTCCAACTATAACTTAGTGACCATTTCCTCTGACACAATATTATTTGTACTACCCCTATCAATGATAACATCAAAGACTTTACCTTCACACTTACATCAATTGTGAAACAGGTTCTTTCTTTGGTCTAGTACCTTCTCCTCATTCAGCAAGGCTCTTTTGACAATAAGGGACTCACCCCTTTCAACATCTTCACAATGTGAAGACTAAGCATCTTCATCTACATGGGAAACTCGAGCATTACCTTTTGATCTTATGTTTTTCCTTCCTTGATGTTAAGGACACTCAAAGGCTCTATGTCCTCTGCATTGAAAATAGGTTCCATAGAAGCCTCCTCTTCCTGGTCCTTGTTTAGATCTTCCTCTACCTCTTTGATCTCCATTATTCTAATCATGAGGGTGATATGATTTATCTCCTTTCTGGTGTTGGTTGGTACTGGATCCTTCCTCACTTTGGCCTCCATATGACTGTCTACTGGCTCTTCCACCATGACCTCCACCTCTTTTCTTACCTTCAAATCTCTTTTTTAGTCGTTCTTCAAATTTTAATGAAAATTGATAAGAATCCTCAATGGTGGCCATTCTACCAATGCTAATTCTTCTTGTATGCTAGGTTTTAGCCCATTAATATAATGAGCTACTTTCTCCTTATTTGATTCAAAATGTCCCGTCTGAATTAGGACCTTGTGAAATTCTTCCATGTATTCTTTCACCATCCTCGTTCCTTATCTCAGACTCTGCATCTTCTTGAGAAGCTCCAACTCATAATCTACAGTAATAAATTACCTTTTCATCTTAGCCACCATTTATCCCATTTGGAAATTTTCTCTTTCCCTTGTCTTCCTCTTTCAAGCTGGGTCTCTTTCCACCATATGCTTGCATGACCCTTTAAGTTTTCCTTTGTAAACCTCACTCGATGAGGGTCTTCAATCTCCTCAAACTCAAAAAATTCCTCCATATCGTTGATTCAATTGATCAACTCTTCAGGATTTAGACTTCCACTAAAATTCAAGACCTCCATTTTGGGTCTCTTCCCAATGTTTGATATCACTCTCAACAATCTAATTTCTCTAGAATCCATTTGATCTTGTTCTTCCTCTTCCACTTCCTCTCTAGTTTCATCTTCACTGTCATCCCTTTGTCAATGCACTTCTCTCCTATGAACCTCTTCCTACAAGATTTCCAACTACCTTTTGAGGGCTCTAATTGTATCTCTAGGAGTCCATCTCTTCCTCCAGCACCTCTGCCTCTACCTCTACCATGCTAGTAAAGTCTAGGAGGCATTTCTATCTCAACCCACACTCACAGGTCCTGCTACAAACTACCTCCCTTCGGCGCTCTGTTTACAGATTCAAGACAACCTGCTCTAATACCACTTGATGAAGGGTACTCCCCTTACTATCTCAACCTCACAACAATAACAAAGATAGCACAACCCATATGTAAGAAGAAAATAAAGATATTTTATTATTACTGGAATGGAAAAGAAAATTACAACATTACATGGGCTTTGATTAAAAAAACATCAGTCAAATATGCAGATTCAGGCCTTCAAGCTCTTCTCCACAATCTCATAACCCACATCCTATTCCATCACCTTCTACTCCTTTTAGTTGGTTTATCTTATCAACATTCTTTCCCCACATTGTTGCCTTAGTACTGCCATGCTCCTCCAATGAACATCATTCCCTAAACTTGTGCATTCGTGCCATGAAAATCACCTTCAAACTTTTGTTTCATCATTAGATCAATGCCATTCACTTTAGGGTTTCCAATCACCTTTAATCCTCTTTTAAAATTACTGACAAAAAATTGCATTGATTCATAATAGAGATGTGAAATCAACAGATCACAATGGACCACATGTCACCACCTTTGATTGTCCTTTTCCATCTATTCTACACATGTCATTCTTTACCACAATACTATTGACACCAACTTGAACAGTTGCGGTGTTGCACTCAACCTTCATCACTTTGCTAGTTAACACCGTACCGCATGATACCACCCCACCACAATCCATCCAAATGATCATTGTAGTGTCATGGGTTACCACTATACCGTAGACCCCCTCACGAACTGTCGCAAGATTGTGGGTTCTATATCATCATACCGTAGACCAAACTTTATGGTAAGGCATAAGCCTTCCTACCAATTTGTGAACATTTACACCTTTTTGAGAATCGAGGTTCATCTTTCTTGCATACTCCTTACTCCATACCCGTTGTCCAGTAAGATGCAAGCCAAAGCTCTGACTCGTAATTCCTAAAATGTTTCTTGTGCTAACTTCTTCCCTTTCGAATGTTGAGCTGTGGAGTTTCACCATGCATCTTACATCTGTTAGAAATTAAGTTAAGGTGAAAGCCTTAACATTGAAGTACGACACTCAAACTTGAAAATCTCCTTGGCACCTATGATAGGAGATAACTTTGAGTCCTAAAGCCCGAACTCCTACATACTCCATACTTAGCAAACTCAAGCCAATTTAGCCCTTATTGAAAAGAAACAACACAAATATTTTTGGTTGATGCAAGATTACACTTACACCTTGGATGCTCCTACATCATGCTGGAATAAATGAACCTCCAAAAAATTGTAGATCAAGATAAGAGATACAAAACACAACATGAGTGAACATATAGAACACTACTCAACAATGAATAAATAGATGACACAAACACAATCAAACTCTGTGAAGTTGAAGATGTAGATAATTGTAATGCCCCATCACGCAACACCAAAGGAAACTAATACATCACACATTTAAGGCATAATTTTTTTTTAAATAACTAATATGTATCATAATAATCATATATCACATGAAATGAAACTATAGATGACATTACTTTTCACATCAACATCATTACATCACATGAAAGGTAACATATACCAATAACCATAAGGTAACATGAACAAGGACAATATATTAATAACATGAAGATATATTACTCAAGGATTACATTATTACAATGTTGCTTTTCAACATGATTGGGAATAATACAATATCACAGAATGATACAAATGAACTGAAGGATTACAAAGCTACAAGTCTAATCCAACTCTGGTAGAACTCAGGAGTCATTGAAACTAGTACAACTCGATCTCGGCTGGGGACCCAATGGGGTGCATAGCACGTTCCACCCGACCACGTGGACCCGAAGGCCCACCTCCCATTCTAGGAGATGAGAAGAAGGGCTCCCAACAAAACCATCAAATGAAACAAGGATTACAAGACTTCACAACAAGATCAACAATCACATAAGGTAACCTCCAGCATAAGAATAACCAACACAAAATGTAACCAACATAAGAAATAACCAACACAAGACAACATAACAAAGCATCAATATAAACATGACAACATTTGCTTCTAGAGGCTCAAGAACAACAAGAGGGGCACAAAAGCATACAAGGTTGTTTAAGGGTGGAATGTCATCGCATAATTGGTCATAGGTTATCCAAGTAGATCTTCCTAGGCCCTGGCCCCCATCCTGGGTTATCCTGGTAGCCTCTACCGATCTCCAGCCCCTCATGCCACCTTATGCGGAATCAACATACCTCTTATGGAGATGAGGCAGTTGATTTTTCCATTCCAGACCTTCTCACTCATCCCAAGCCTAAACGAGCACTTGGGCCCATGAGTGAGGCAACATTATCTAAATTAATGTATGGATACTACCCAACCCCCCTTAATTTAATTAATTAATTTATCACTTGTTTACACAACTTCCACATGGGTTAACCAAACACCCCTTTGTGCATTGGCCCCCATTGAAAGCCACTCCCCCAACTAACAACAATAACTCAATATCACAAATGGCAAGCCAACTTGTACAAGGAACCAAATCCAACAAAATAACAACACCAAATGAGGCATGCACCATCTCACGCTAGAAATTTAGAGTAACGAAAACCACATTCATGTGCAAGGCTCAAACCACATAAACTCAACCAAGTGTAAGATCAACCATCATCAAAGTAACAAAATCATAAAACCACCCGCTTTCGGGTGAAACATCACAAAATTCAAATGAATACTTCAAGCTTGTTATGGGTTGTCCAAGGCGGATCCTCCTAGGTCATCGACCCCCATACCAAATCTTGCAAGTAAAACCATACCCCTCTAACCTCTGGAAGACTCAATCATTAACACAGTAGTTTCCCCCATCGAGATGGCAACATCAACCAAATCTCAAAAGACTATAGTCAAACCACAATTAACGAGTTAACAAGTATAAAGTAGTGAGTGGCAACATTTCAACGAAATCTTCAGACTTAGCCAAAGCTAGCATAATCAATTTTGATGCAAAAACAATCAGGCATCCAATGGAGACCTCTATTTTCTCCTCTCATGAAACCCTACCACGATATATCCATCAAACTTTCTACAAATCAAAACAAAACCCAAGTATTAAAGTTCCAACTATAATACAAATCAAAACAAAACCCAAAAGATCTTCCAACTCAACATGAATAATCATAAACTCCACCAAATAGAAAACTCCTAACCATTACTTCACAAGATGGTGTAAACAAAGATACAAAATCCTACAATACACTCCAATTCAGCAATCATTCACTTGTTCTCATAAACAATTCAAAATAATAAAAGAGAAGTAGAATCATGATACTAATTAATCATCGAATCCAAAGGTATTCTCTTTCCATACACTATAACTTGCATTACTTTGATTATAAATATGTCAACTTTCTTTGCTATTACATTTCCACAAATAGCACGATATCTTGAACTCAAACATCTATTTAGTAAAGTATCCACATAGCAACTGTTTCAATATAAGAGTGGAATATTCATCATTTAAAACAAGCTCCTCCAATTCCTTCTCTTAAGCTAATTTCTATAATTACTCAAATACATAATACTTCATCCTTCTTAGTATTTAATATTTCCAATTTTCTTATACCAATATAAACATTTGTATTTACAAGGGAAAAAATTATATTTATATATACTAATAATTCCATTTCTCTAATTCCATTCCTAATCATGGTAAAATAAATGGTACGTAACAAAATAATAACTTCTTATCCTTTCTATTCGAATAAGATATAGAAGGAACATTTTTCAAATGCAAGGAGACTTGTTACATATCATAGTACATATAATAAGACCGGGTAGTACAAAGTATAAGGATTAAGGTGAAAATTTTAGGCACTAGTATTCATAATATCATCTCTAGAGGTGATGAACATTCAAACTATAACAATAAATTGAAAGTATGATTATTTGATTAATGTACACTTTAATTCCAACTCCTAAGTTAAAACCTAAACAAGTATAGATTTCTATGATAATTTACCAACTCACAAAGTACTAGCATCGCCACTCACCCAAATGTTATTCTAGTATATCAAACAGTCGAAAGCTTAATAAGTACCCTGTTAAAAGGATCCAATTCCCTGGTGAGAAAGGTTAAGCAGACCGACTTCCATATGTCCAAAGCCAAATTCTAAGGAATGTTATGCTGATTTCAATACCATTAAAAGATTGCTATGTCAATTTCTAAAGGATGCTTAGCATAAGTGATTGGGTGAATTCAATGGTTCACATATACCAATCTCTTTTCGGTGAACCATATCGTGCAGTCACCGTCAAGAGTGTTACCAGTCAGCAAGATGGAGGAATTTCATTTTAATTTATACCAAGAAG
This sequence comes from Sequoia sempervirens, assembly GCA_007258455.2. Lineage (NCBI taxonomy): Eukaryota > Viridiplantae > Streptophyta > Pinopsida > Cupressales > Cupressaceae > Sequoia > Sequoia sempervirens. The sequence goes on from VDFB02026952.1 coordinate 280,608, forward strand.
ATTTAGATTGAGGGTTTAAGCCGACACAAGAGGTGAAATACTGCAAGATGCATAAGAGAGTTGGGAGGACTTGAGAATTTCTATTGTTTATTGTTTACGATGAGTGGACTGATTATGTTCTAAGACCTATCGTTGACATTTCCCTGCCCTCCCCAATGGCATCAAATCAAGCCACGTGTAAAGATCATGCAAAGGATGTTGCATATAGGGTGGATCTCTTCAGACAAATAATTGAGAAGGTTGGAAAGGGCAATACAAATCATTACTGATAGAGCCATAAATAATATTTTAGCAGGGTGCATGAACGGGAAGGAGCCTCTTGGCATGTGCAATAAAAGTTAATTGCTAAAGGATTGGTAAGGTCTAGAATGGATCGGTGACATGATTGGGAAGGATAATAGATTGGACCATTTTCATGGATAATTTTATGTTCCAAGCAATGCATAAAGTTGTGTTTCTTTGCAGGTTGTTTGTTGTGGAATCAAAAGCTTTGCTTTGGCTTAGCGAATGAGAGCAACCATAAGTTTCCAGATTCAAAACTTCCAGTTAAGAAAATATAGCGCAGAACTAAATTCATATCCAGATTGTTGCAAGAGAAATTGTTCTGAGAGATGTGATCCATTTTCATCATTTTAAATACGGACAACGTTCTTGTGAGATTTCTAAAATAAAAAGGGTTTCATTAATAATACGTGAAGTATTAGGTAACCAGAGGTAATGAAGGAACACCCATCAAATCATAATAGCAGGGAATACATATAATATATATGCGGTGGCTACAAGTGCTCTGTTGGACGCTGATGGAAATGTGGAAGCACAAACAAGATGAGTGAACTGTTTGGAAGATTGCCTCATTTATTCGTGGGTTTCTGAATTTGCCTAGATTGCAAGTTATGCTCAAAAGAGTTTATTCTTAAAAGGATTTAGAAGCTCTAGCCTCTCGTGCAAATGCAATCGGTAGATGTAAACCAAGAGCCACGACTTCCAGCACCCTCGCTGTACCAAAATGGAAGCTTGAACAACGCGTGCAAAATGTTTGTTAGAAAGCCTCAAAGCAAAGGAGCCTTCATTAAGGGTTTACCATAGTTTACAAGCTGAGTATAGCATATAACAATGGCTTCCAAGCACTGAAAGAGCCGTGAATCACACTAATCAACAAACACAATACCAAAACCCATGCAAACAATAGAAATGGGATCGAATCCACTGCAGAATACTTGACTTCAAGCATCGTACAACTTCATATCAAGTCATTCTAACCAAGGGTATATATACATACACACACACACACACATATATATATCGATCGAGTTGGCCTTAAGATTGCGGCAGACTATATGCAAGTATAAGTTCTACATGTATTGCATAAGGTTGATCAGTTAAAGCATAAGGATGTAAACTATGGCTCCTTGAATCCGAGTGACAAAAATCAAGTCTCCTATCTGAACATTCAGCGTATTTTCCCCAAGTGCTTAATGTACTCTCAGATCAGGTTCAAAACTTCTTATTGTCACCAATTGATGGCTATCTCCTTTCGGTTAAAACCAATAATAAGGGTTCAGTTAAACTTAGCAAAAACTTCAAAGCATCCTAAAAAAATACTTTTGTTTATCTGTACCCAATGACTTCAAATAGGCCAACAAGGGAGATTGAGGCGGCTGAGAAGATATAGTGATTTTTTGTTCATATGCATGTAAAAAGGGAAACGAAAACATCACGCTAATGACACAAGATCTTTTGGAGTCAGAAGTAGAGATGAGTCTAGCAGTCAGACGTGGAAACCTCTAAGTTGCATAGCTTGTATTAGCAAGCACGAATCAACTATTGAGAGTGCAAGAGGTTTTCTGAAGTTCTATAGGCTTTATGTTTTATGCACAGAGCTATTTGTGTTTTCGTTCCTTAGAGTTGACACTAATGTAGTAATCCCTCTCAGTTAATAAAATAGAGAATTCCTTCATGTTCCCGAATAATCACATATATGTTGTTGGCAAGTGGGTGTGAGCTCCTCATCGTGCTGCATAGCGGCAGCTAACTACCATTTTCAAAATGAATATCATCCTCTGCAGCATAAGTGAGACATCGATCTTCTTCTTCTTTTTTTTGCTCAGTGGTTAAGAAAATCTCCTTAAACGACATTATCGATCTCCTTCCATGCTGTCAAGAGGATTCCACTAGAAGTTTTCATCTTCTAAAAATAGACTCTTACAGTTAGAGGAGGATCTCCACCTTTTTGCACGCGCTCATCATGTGCCTCCCTATCTTCTCCACTATGCTTCCTTTTCAATGAGTGTAACCACTAACCAAAACTTCTTGCATGAAACGTGCACTCTCTTTAATTTACTTAATTTATTAGTTTTAATCTTTCCTTTAATTTGCTTACATAATTCAATTATATATATATATATATATATATATATATATATCTTTTTCAAATCATAAATTTTAATTTATTTAAATCAATTAAAACATCAATATTATTTTATCTTTAATTATCACAATGTCATTTATTTTCAATAATCTTTAATTTTAATGCAATAATTCATTGAGGTACTATCCAACCCAAATTAAATCAAATTCATAACATACCAAATAGTGCCAAGTCACATAGGCGAAATGAAGAGCAATACCGTGACAAAAGAGACGAACAGCACTATCAGGATGAAATGCAGAGGGGCACTACAATAATACTGTGATTTTGGAGTATGATCAACAAATTTGCATGCATGAAGTTTATATTACACCACTAAAATTTGCATCAAGGTGATTTGCATAATTACTAGAATCTCACAAAATATGATCCACTGAAATAACCCCCCCATAGGAGAGATTAAAAAAGTAGGTCTATGTGACGCTCTCTAGAAAGTTGTGAAGTCCATTCATCTCCAATGAGGTTCCTCCACTGCTCCATTAAAAATAAGGAAGCATTAGCATAAAATTGTGATAATTCCCCCTTAATGCTGATGAGGAAGTGGTATTGGTAGGCCAATTGAAATCAAGCACAAAAGTGTGCACAAGAATGTAGATCCGTCATCAAGTCCAAAAAGATGTACACAAAATTGAAAAAGGGTGTGCATTAAGGTACACACACATGAAGCAAGAATCACGAGGATCTATTGTTGTGGTGACAAATGAAGGCACTACACAACTACCCATTACACTTTATAATTTAGTGTAAGTACAAAATTCCCTCCTTAAGGAAAATATTTAATTGTTGTGGCACTTTATATGAGTGCATTTATATACTTATTTGTTGTTTTGAGTTCTTACAAGTTTATGTCATGAGGTGGAAAATGAAGAAATCTATCAAGTATGCCTTTCAAACCTCAAGAAAGTGAAAAAAAAATGAAAGCCCCCATTATTCAAAGCATGACCCCCCTTAAATGATACAGTGATATGACACTTTATTTTAGTGCATTACAGATTCCACAAAGTGGATTTGATCTACAAAACATCAAAAGACACATACTTATAATTTAAAATTTTGGAATATATTAATGAAAAAATAACATTACCAATGCATACCCATCTCAAAAAATCATGCAGGTTAAAAAAAGGGACACAAAAAGAAGTTTGTATGAGCCCAAAGGAGCCCTTTGAAGTTCTAAAAAAGGGAAATATGCAAGGTGTCCTCTAATAATCTATTTTGAAAAAAAAATCCTTACATCATACTGCAAAAATAATCATACCACTGAATAGAGGACGAAAAAATATGTAAAATGAAAAAAAAAACTAAAAAATGCATTTGTATGCCCAAGAACGAGGCTCTTGAATTTGAGCCAAAAATTGAAATAGGCCAACAATGAAGGGGAAATTTTGCGGTTGAAAAATGATGACATTATGCTAACATCAGTAATGGAATATTCCAAAATTCCATTGGAATATTCTTCACAACTAGAGTAGTCCAATACCACTTTCTTTCTTTTTAAACTGCTTGAAAAGTTGAAAACCACCCAAACTAGGCACAAGTGGCTTTGACTGCACAATGATGATGTTAGCAAGGCACTGTGTAGGCTGACTATTGATGTCATCCCTATGCATTCTTTTACTTGTGTATAAACATAAAAAAATATTTTAAAAATTATTGCACAAAAGTCGAGACAATATGCAAACTGAGATATTTGCACAAAAATTGAGGCATGGATTTTGAGGAAACTTGCTGATGTAGGATGACACGGTGACTGTATGGTTGTATGGCTTTCCATATGACCCTCCATGGTTGGCTCCAGATAACTCATTTTTTTCTCTGAATACCTAAGTGTTATATATCAAAAGTCATCTCTCAACCCTCTCGAGCACAACTGTGATGACAATTTTGTTCTAAAATGCACCATTTGAAACTTGATGCTCACAACTCTCACAAATTCAAGAGAGAAATGGATTTTTGTTTCAAGATTGATCTGATACCATGTTGGAGTAGTCAATATTTGCTTGCAAACTCAAAACAATTCACAAACGAGCATATGCAAAATGAGAAAATATCATAAGCATGTGATGTGATGTAAAATGTACAAATGAGCCTTGCTTATAAAGTCAAGAAAGAAGAGATGAGAAGATAGGAGTCAAACTCTAACTATCTCTCCAAGTATGAAACAAGTGTAAGACTTTATGGACAAGTGTTGGGACACTTGGTGAGTCTACATGAGGTGAGAAAAAATTCTAAATAACCTCTAAGTGAGCAAGAACTAAGTGTATTGTGAATAAGAATCTACTAAGTAGGCTAAGTGATTCCTACCTTTGTAACCTTTAGGTTATTTTGTTATTTTTTATCTGTGAAATTAATTGGGTTGATGAGACCACTGCCAAAATGTCATTGTAAAATATATGATAACCATTAAATTATTTTTTTAGTGTTATTTTGTGATATCATAGTGAGTTGATTAGACACTACCAAAATGTGTAATATGAAATATATGATAAAAAAATAGATTACCCTGTTATTGTTTTTGATAAAAGGGGGATAAACAGGTTTTACAAGGACCTGAAACCATAAAGTAACATTACAAGTTAAGACCAAAACAGAGGTCCGAAAGATAAAAAGGCTACCAGAAAGAAAAAAAATAGCAAAAGCAGATAGCCACAAAAAAACCATTAAACGGCCAGCAGACAGACAAATCTGGGCCCAGTCACAGCTAATCCATAGATTTCAGAAGCTCGTCTGCAACCTCTTCCAGGTCCACCATATCCTGGACCCCCTCCATAAAGATCTGAGTCATATTTGGGGTGGTCAGGGATTACCCTGTTATTGTTATTTTGTGATAATATTTGGGTTGTTTAGACCTTTGTAAGAACATATCTTGGTGATATTTATGATAACCATTTGGGTTATCTTGTTAAGTCCTTTGATAATTCTTGGGTCAATTAGACCTCCATTAAACCATATTTTGGTGAAATTTACCTTGTTGATTGTTCTTCAGTGATAATTTGGCCCGAATAGGCCTTTTTTTAGCATGTCATTGTTAAACCATTTGACAATCATTTATGGTTCACCTATGGTAATTCATTGAGTAGTGTGAACCATTGTTAAATCATATAATTGTTAAACATTTGATAACCTTTAGGTTATCATGTTATTGATCTTTCATGGGTTTGTTCGACAACTGTTATAGCATGGCATTGTTAAACCATGTGATACTACATAAGTAATTTTATTCTTGTTCTTCTATGATATTAATTAGGTCGATTGGACCTTTGTTAATACCTATCTTTGGGATATAATTGATGATCAGTTGGATTATCATTTTATTGCTATCTTGTGATAGTTATTAATCGGTTGATTCAACCACTATTAAGGAAAACACTGGGAAAGACAGCAATAGTTGATAGATTCTATATTGTATCATTTATTCAAGGAAAAACTAAGCTAAAAGGGCCTATGTTGTTGCATGTATTCAAGGAAATTATGAAACCAAATAGGTAATTCATAAGGTTTAAACTATGTTAAACCCAATGGAACTTTAAATTGACACCACATTTGAACAAGTAAAAGAATGATAAGAATATGAGGAGTAGTAGTTATGGAATAAATGTCATATTCAACAGTGAACATGAATTGAGTTTGATAAGCATGTTTGTAAGATTGAAAAAATATATATTATGTTCAATATAGTTATATTATGAGAAGATGTAATGATTTATGCTAATCTTATATGTGACCTTATGGTTGAGAATAGTATGTGAATCTAATTATTGTTGAGGATGGTTTTGTGAATCTGATTATTGTTGAGAATAGTTTTGTGAATTTGATAATTAGATACTCTATTTATTTATAAGAAATTATATCACTTATGGGAGAAAATGAATGTCAAGTAATGATATAGTAATCACATTTTCTCTATTTCATAAATGCAGTACTTCAATTATGAATTCTCATAGATTTTATGTCTAGTCATACATACAAGTATATGTATATTGATATTTTAAATATGTATATATATATATGTATGTATATATGCATGTATATATGCATGTATATATACGTGTACACACATACACATGTATACATATGTATATACATACATACATATATATGGATAGACATATATATATGCATATACATATACTTACATATATACATATATATACACACACATATACATACATATACATATATGTATATATACATACATATACATATATGTATATGAATGAATATATACATATATGTACATATATGTATATATGTATGTATATATACATATATGTATATGTATGTATATATACACACATATATACATATACACATATGTATATGTACATGTATACAGACACACATATATACACATACATATATTCATATACATATAAATTGTGTATGAATGTGCGTTGATTTGTATGAGTGAAAAATAATAGGTATGTGTTGAGTTAAACTTGAAAGCATGAGACCTTCAAAGAATAGACTAAATATTCTATTAAATTGGAAATGCGGGTTGACTTTCCTTGTGGTATATGAAACAATTATTGTTGATAACCAATTTGAGAAAGATTTGTGTGTACATACGAGGCACACATTCTAATATGAAACATGTTTATTATTAATAATCTTTGGCCAAAGTAATACAAAATCATTGCTTGCATTGTTAGTTTACTATGACTAAAGTTACAAATTAATAAGATAAATCATACTTAGCTAGAGGGTATCTAGAATCATGTGATGGGTTATTTGTATTAGTACACAACACAATTTCTCAAATGGCATGGTGATTTGTGGAGTCCTTGGATCTGCTAGTCTTGTGAAGGGTAGGACAAGTTCTTAGGAGAAGGTGTGTGAGGGACCATTGGTTTATGGTTAGAGGAAAACCACTTAGGTGATGCTCTCCCTCTTGCAATTGAGATGTTAAAAACTTGGTCTATTAGATACAATGCTATTGATCATTTCAGTTGAATTTGTACCATCATTGATAACATTGTACTTCACATCCATACAACATTGAATATATCATATTATTGATATTATGTATTGAACAATAAAATCACTCAAGTATCATTATAATAGAAAGTACTCAGTTAATATCCTATCTTCATTTATAGCAAATAATGTTTAGTAAAATTAAATGATAATGAATATGAGTATTATTACTGTAATGTCGTAAAATTACACCCCTTGAAATTTCACATACATTTTTGTATCCACTTTGGTGTCCACTCCCTTATCACTTATGTAGGCTGATTTTAACCCCCGCATTAGCCTTTTTCCCTCAGAAGATGCTTAGGACCCCTTTTCAGCAGCTATCTCTGCGCATTAGCTTTGTGTCAAACCTTGCACTTTCTTCATTCTCATCATTTTGTGGCATGATTTGTCTAGACACTAGCACACTGTGTGGATGTCCATGCATCGCGCTAGCATCCCGCAACATTTTGATGTTCAAATGATTTTTTTTAGTTCCTTGCCACTTTTCAACTACTTTTTCGGTGCTAACAACCTAGAACATCTTGTAATGGCTCATAAACCTTCTTTTCTCTCTTATTCTCTCTTTAAAAGTTATCTTTTCAATCCATTTGGTCTTCTTGGGTTCTATCTTGGACTCTCTTCTCCTTTCTTAGACATTTTTTCTCTCTTTTCTCACTCTCTTAAGCTTGCATAACTCTCTACAACTTACTACAACAACACTTTCAAAACCTCTCACAACATTCTTTGCTACTCTCTTGGCTCTTGCAACTATTGCTCTCTCTAGCTTCCTTAAGCCTTGCAAGTGATATCTTGATTATCTTGTATCTTTGAGCATCTTGGGATTTCTCACATTCCTTGCCTATGCATTTTTCTATCTCATCTATCTATCTATTTCATTGGTTTTTATTTCTCTATCAATCTATCTAGTTGTCTGTGGAGGTGGGAACACCAAAACGGGGGTTTGACAATGGAAAGCCCCTTAATAGCCCCAATACTTTTCCTTGATCTTATGTGTGCAGGTATTGAAGATATCTCTTTACTAGAAGCTTCATTGCTTGGGTTGTTGTAAGCATTATATTTCTCTCCTTCTCTCATTTTATCATTTATGTTTTACTTAGTTTACTTTACCTTATTTTAGTTTTGTTATTCTCTATTACTTTATGTTATTTTTCCGCATTCCAAGGGTTCTTTGCAGCCATAGTAGGAGTAGTAACTTTTATGCTTTATGTGACATTCTCAACTTTTAGTTCATACGAGATGCCAACACAACTCCGGGATGCCAGTGCACTGTGCTACCATCCTTTGGCTAAGAGCCCATTAGTTTTTCTAGAAAACCTATGTCCTGCTCTATCTAATTTTGGAACTTTTTCCTTTTCACACTGCTACTTGAGCTTTGTTTCTTGAGGTAGTTTAGGGCAATTTATTACTTGGGACTCTCTTGGTAATCAAGAGACTCGTGAGCAAAGAATCCCCCTTCTCTACAAATACTAAAATAGTTTTAATTATATTTAATATGGTATCTTAAAGAATGCAAATGTTTAATTTTATTCATCATTTAATTTAATTTTTATGGTGCTTTTCCTACTTAACGAACTAGTGAGGTTGTTACAAAAAAAAAAAGAAAAAACCCTTTAAGATGATCATACAAGGTATTATTGGCACCAAAAATTAATACTTGATTCATTGAATTAGGCATACACTCTCTAGAGCTGCTCATCTATCTTGGTCACCATTGTTGGTGCTTGTTCCAATTAGTGTTGTAATATTCAACATCAATGCATCCATAATATATATTTCCTTTTACATACCTTTAAAGAGATGAATCCTCTTGAGGGGCAAGAATTGGAAACATTTAAAAAGAGCATGCATTTTGTTAAATAATTTTTGAATGACTAAATGAGGTTCATCAATCTTAGGTTATTAGGTCATATTGATAGCCAAATGCATGAAGCATTTCTCATAATTAATCAAGTTCCTTTTGGAGGCCCCTCCATTGTCCTTATTGGTGATTTGGGCCAAGTAGAATTTGTTAATACATTCCTCTATATGTTGGTGCATTGTATGCAACAAAACTATGGTGCAACTTTAACACAATTATTACTTTGAATGATATCTTGTCATGTCCCCTTTTTCTATGTTTTATGTAGTGAGATAAAATATCCATTTCCTAACTCCTACATCTCACCTAACCCAATCTTAAGTATGTATTCTTCCCCTTGATCTCCATGTGTCAATGTAATACCCTTGAAAATTTGAAATTTCTACGTATGAAGCTATTAGTAGCCTTGCAAGTTTGTGTAAGACATCAAAGTTGTGGACTCTCCCTTTCTAGAATGAATTTTCTTTCCACATCCAATCATACTCTTTGATTATTTTCTATATATGTTCCCTCTTTCATGAGAATTAGAGTTTCCCATACCATCATACCTCTCTAACAATCCCCTCTCTTTCACAAATCCTTCTTGGAGAGTTAGACTTCCCCTCACTATCATGCCTCCCTTCCAAACCTTGAGCTCTAAGGGTAAAAGCACAATAGTGTGTCACACTTTCTGCCAAATAAATGGTTTCGAGCAAACTGTTTCCGGTTAGAAGTTTTTTGGTCGAGTGGCTTTTGAATGAAACCATGCAAAAATGACATGGTGCCAACATGGCAGTACCTTTCCAGCCATAAGGGTTTCGACCAAAAATTACTCAGCAAAAAAGCTTCCGACTGGAAATAAGAATAATTAAAAAAAAAATTGGGCCTAACCATTTTGCATGCTCAAGAGAAATAGATCCAAGATGAGAGGACCTTGGCCAAAGAGGGGTTTGGAAGCGTCGATAAATAGCAGGAAGACCCTGTATTGTGAATGCTTGTCCTGGGTTCTTTTCTACCATTTTTTCTCATGTGCTCTTGGCGGGTAACATGTTGGTTTTTGTGATTTGGGAAAATATTTTGAACCCAAGGAAATGTGTTGGATTTTTATTGGGTTTATGTTGTATCGATATGGATTTGTGTGATTTTTGTGAAAGAAATGTATGGTAGTATGAATCATTTGTGAAAGTTTTGTTTTTTGGAATAAAAAGTTTCAATGGTTGTGTCTATTTTGTTTCTGGGTGGAATAGGTGAATGACAAAGTTTGCTTGTTGAGTGATTAAAACCCTTGCCGTGAAGTTATAATGGAATGGATTTTTGGCTTGAATAGTTTAAATTTTTTACACTATGTTATAAAATCTTCAATGGTGAACTAGAAATTTGGGGTTTTCAGTTTTGGGTTATAGAAATGTAAATTTGGGGTTTTTTAGTTTTGAGTTTATAGAAATGGAAATTTGGGGTGTTCATTTTTGGGTTTATGAAATGGAAATTCGGGGTTTATATACATATACATACATACATGTTCATGCACATAAAAAAATCCATAATATATACACACACACATGGATATAGAACTCTAAAACACAACTTTTATACATACAAACTTGCACCATGGTGAATACCTAGCTAAACATCTAGTCAACATACGTGGATGGAGACCATAATCATAGTTGTTGCATGCCTAACATGTCATGCTTGCAGTCCTACTACTATGTTAATGACCAGTCCTTACCCACGATTCTCTTTGTTTTGAAAAAACTAATGTTGACCCCACCCCCACCTTCACATGACCTATGCAAGTGTCTTGATGTAGCTATCAATAATCTCAAATCTGGTGGCATTTCCCTCAAGGGAATCCAAGACAATGAACCAGTTCTCGTAATCACAACCATCAAATAGAATGGTATCATTTAGAGGATGATTTCTCCAGTTGGGAAATGGATCATTCACAAATCGCAACCATCAAATAGAATGGTCTCCTTGAGAGGATGACTGCTCCAGCTGGGCAATGGATCATTTACAAACGACATAGTGGGTATTGTTGCATGGCATCTTAGAGATGATAGAATGATAGTTTGTGGGATCAATACCCCTTCAAAGAAAGTATCCATTATGAAACCCTTAAGCCTGTAAGAATTGCACCTCTATTTGTTAGAAGAACAAAGATTGAGACTTGCTCTTAATGACAAGGCTACTTGCACCAGTATAACCATTTTTTTTTATGAATAAAACAATGAGTTGCAATGTAGCTATGACAATTTAAAATCTTACATATCAATTCATGTAGCATAACAGTATTTATGGCTTTTTTCTTACATATATCTCCATCATGTAAATGATGGGAAATTTTTTGGCATCCAAATCACTCATAGCAGTATTTATGGCTTTCTTCTTACATATACCTCCATCATGTAAATGACAGGAAAGCTTCTCACATGAAAATCACTCGTTAAATGAATCTAAAATGGATAATTTTTCCCTACTTTTAAAACATGTCTAGATTTGATGAGGATGGTATAGATTTCAGTAGTAAGAGGAAAACAACAGATAACTAAGAACTGATATTTTCACTTGAATGTACCATTATAAATGTTGCAAGTAATTGATCAAAGGATAGTGTCATTGCTTATTGAAGACAAAGAACATTAGTGCAATTGATAAAAGAATTTACATATAGGCTAATGAACATTATCAAAAAAAAGCTTAAGAGGAAAACAATATTGTAAACAACACATCTTAAACTTCGACCTAAAAGAAATTCTCAATATTAATTGCAGCAAATCTTAGCAACATAAGTTGAAAATCTAAGCTTTTCATAATGAAAAAAAATTCATGGAGACTCTAAAAATTCTGGAAACATGGGTAAATTCCAGTTTGACCAAGAAATGTCCTTACCATTCCATCCACCAGGTCCTGAATAATAAGCCCCGTTGTGCATCAACAAGACCAGAAAATCCTTTTGAACCTCAAAATACATGTATGATAATAATTACAAACTTGCTTAAGCATGATTAATGTTTGAGTTGTACTCAAGAAAAATGGGAAACTTTATATCCTTTTCATCATTATATGAAGATGTGCACCCAATCATATTAATAATGTCATTCTTAACCCTATGATTTAATTTACCTTATAGTGTAATCTAATATTCTTATATTAGTCTAGCTTATTGACTATGTAATATTCACTCACTACTTATAATTGATTATGATCTTCATGGTTAACAATAAGATATCAAGGGATGCCATACTATATGATTGTAAATTTGATTTGTCTCTTAACTTATTCTCAACAACACCATCAAATTAAATGATAGTTTCCTTCTATTTAATCATGCAGCAATATGGTACAAGTCCCTTAGTTCACTTGATAGTTCCAATATTTGGGTTCAAGTATACCTAAGAGGTCTATAGAAATCATGTAGTCATATAAAGCCTATACCACAAAATTCAAAGAAAATTACCTAAAGGTATTAACTTGCAACATCAAAATATCTATATAATATAGTCTTATTTCCAATAATGAATTCAATATCTCCTACATTATTAAGTAACCATAAGCCACAACTTATATTAAGCATATATATTTTATTCTTCATTCATATTATATAAGAACTATCAAGTACTACTAGAGATATAACCTAGACTTCTTTGTCACTTTGTTTCACTTAAAGTCTCAACATAGAGATGTAACATGAGCTCAAGGAAAGATCCTATTTTATCTTACACATTTGTTTACTTGAAATTCCAAGCACTTGGATATTCTAATAATTAACCCTTGATTATAGTAAATTATCGGTTACAAATTTCTCACAATTCCAACTTTCACACAACAAATTTTCTAATGTTCAAATTCTTGAGCACCTTACTAGATAATAGTTACCTCTAGATTTTGATTTCTAAATACTTATAAAGCATGGTTTTGAACATCCATGTAGAAATCATAATTGTTGGGAGGGGGATGCCATTCCTCATAATGGAATTGTTGTACCCCTTCCCAATGTTGTACCTTGAATTCATCAAATTCCTCCTAGGCAACAATGCACGCCATACCTTTTTCAATGGAATTGAACATTTTTTCTCCTCTCTCCCAACACATGCTTTCCTTTTTAGCATGCCCATTCTTTTGTAATTAATTTTGTGTCCTTACCTTTAACCAATTTTTTTCTTATCTTAAAATGGCCGTTGTTGTTTCAATATGAGTTGGCATTTATGTTTTATATCTGCTCTAGAAAACTCATCTTTAGTCATTACAAATTCTTCTAGATTAGTTATATTACAAATTCTTCTAGATTGACATCATCTATTAATGTCATCTTTAGTCATTATAAATTGTTCTTGATTAACATCATCTGCTAAACCCTAAAATCTACCCCTTGTCCCATTCATCTAACCCTATTTGAATTTTAACCTTAACTCTAAAATTAACTCTAACCTTTTTTCAATCTTACTCGACCCTGATTGATCTCTAACCATTGTTGAACCTTAATTAAATCCTAATTAAATTGTAACCTTTACCTAACCTAGTTCTCTAAATAAATAAGGTCCTAATTTTAATCTTACATGTGTGTATGTGTGTACATACATGTACATATATGTATGTACATGTACATGTATACATACATATGTACAAGTGTATACATGTATGTGTACATATATATAAATGCATGTGTACATGTATGTATACATATGTGTATGTACATGTGTGTACATATATGTGTATGTGTGTATGTATATACATGTATATGTGTGTATGCATGTATGTATGCATATATGTACACGTATTTGTGTATGTATGTATGCATATATATATATATATATATGTGTGTGTGTGTGTGTGTGTGTGTGTGTGTGTGTGTGTGTGTGCACATGTGTGTATGTTTGTATACATACATATGTATGTATATGTACATGTATACATATATATATGTGTGTACATGTGTGTATGTATGTATATATCTATGTACGTATGTATATGTACACATGTACATGTGTATGCATGCATGTGTATGTATGTATATACAAGTATGTATGTATAAATATATGTACATATATGTACATCTACATATATATATTTATACATACATACACATATACATATATACATATGTCATGTACATGTGTGCATGCACATATATGCGTACACACATACACACATACACATATATGCATATATACATGTACATCCACATATATGTACATACATACACATACACACATACATGTATGTACATACATGTACACATGTACATGTCTATATACATACACATGTACACATGTACATGCACACATAAATATATATATGTACACATGTATCAAGTCTCTTTGGAGTTGTCAAATTTCTTATGTTATCTAAGTTGCAGAAGGTGAACTATTGAACATAGAGATAGATATATAACTTGAACTATCTCATTAGATATGAAGTTAAAAATGTTTTAGTTTTGAAACTTTGAAAATTTTGTAATTTAAATATATGTTTTAGTTTTGAAATTTGATAAAAAAAATTAACATCATGTACATATTTTGTTTTAATGATATGCATATCTCTCTTTATATATATATATATATATATATATATATATATAAGTAAGTAAAGAGATATATGCATATCATTAAAATTGAATCATTACTTTAACATTGAAGAAAAGTTCAATCCAATTTTTGATCTTTGTTTTATTCGATCCCGAATCGACATTTAAAATATATTGATTTTTTTCAAATAGACTAACACTTTTTTCTGTAAGTACTAAATCTAGATATTGAACTTCATACATAAATATTTCTCCTTTACTATCATTTACATTTACAAATAAAATACAAATGTCTATATCCACCTTTATTATAGTTAAATAAATAGAATTAAACTATATTTATATATGATACAATAGGACTACACAGGAAATCATGTTTTTAACATTTTCTGATTTGGGTAACCGTCTTCTATTGAATTGAAAAAGAAAAAATGTTCGATCATACATCTATTAGATCAATTAATGTCAATTGTCTGATAATAAAAATGTATTGATATGTCTTATATCTATAAGACATAGATCGATATGAATATTTCAATATTCTATCCTTTTGATCCACTTTCTCTTCACTTTCTCTTCCACTATTGGACTATATAACGATATGTGATTATAATATTGTATTGTGAAATATTTTCTCCATGAAATAGAATTAGCTTCTTGGATGCCTTGATGGTGAAATGGTAGACACGTGACACTCAAAATGTCGTGCTAAACAGCGTGGAGGTTCGAGTCCTCTTCAAGGCATAGATATTGTAATGTTTATTGAATGAGTAATTGAAATTATAATATATATATAATTTTAATGATATGCATATCTCTCTTTACTTTTATATATATATCTATATATATATATATATCTATATATATATATATATATATATATATATATCATGGCCAATGAGGGATCACACCATTCCCCTCATTTTGAGAAAAATGCTCAAGCTAGAAAAAAATTATATTAGGACAGTATTGCTAGATTAGAAAATGCTTTAAGATGTTTAGAGCAAAAAATTCACAACTCCCTTAATTTGGCTAATTGAGATAGATTAGTCACAATTAGAGACGAGGTTTATCAAATGATCGGGACAATTCGATCATTCAATCCTTATGATGATATCAACATTGAGAAATTTTATTTGTCTCTTGCCAGTAGTGTTACTAGGACAACGAAATGGAAAGATGTTGGCAAATTACTTTCACAAGAAAATATGTTTACCATCTGTTAGTGTAGGTTTTTTATTTTCCTTATGTTAGGGGTATTTCTCTTTTCCTACACATATTATTTAAGCTTGCTTAGGTTTATTAGGTGTGGTTAATATGAGGACACGTGGCGGAATACATCAGCTACATGTGTCACTCTCTCCCCACACATGGGTAGTTGAGTTACACATCCTTTTTTGGCTTGTTGTGCCACCTCTCATAACCACTATTTTGTTTCTACCTAGGTAGGTTATGGGGTAGTTGGGTTTCTTACCTTATTTTGGATTTATGTGCCACCTCCTCTTTGTCTTCACCTAAGGAGGTTATGCCACATGTTTTGTCATTTACCAAGTAGGTGATAACCTCCCACCTTTTATGGGTATAAGAGTTAATGCACCTCTTGGATGTATTTGCCCTTATTTTTCTATATATTGAGCACTCTCCTCTCACCTTCACTAGTTTAGCTAGTTTGATGATTGTTTCGTGAGAGTATTGAGAGTATTCTGCAATGTCTCTTGCCTTGTCTCTATTTTTTCTCATTTCAGATTTCTCTTCATTCTGCTATTTTGATCTTCGATCATCTGTTGAGTGAAGTTGCATGTGATCTATGACCGACATCAAATCCTAGTTCAGTTCTTGCTTCTCACAGAATCTAACACCATCTTCCCTCATTATAGAGGAAAAAATAGAATTAGAGGATATGTGGTTATGAGGTGTGTAGATCCTCTTGTTGTGCCATTCATATACCTTAGATGGTTGGTAGTGTATAATAGATGGTCTCACAATGATGAGCTGCCACAATATTTTGTCAAACAGTTATATGTAGAATTTCATTTATAGATAGATGTGGACTACACATCTTATCCTAAGCATCCTGGCCAAGGTAAATGCCATTTTTCTGACAAACAATAGTTTATACATCCAAATTTTCCACCACTCGTGAATAAGAGGGTATTAGTTGGCCCAAACCTTTTGGTTTTACCAAAACATTTGGAATTGGCAGCAGCAAGGGAGTCAGCAGCATGCTCCACTCGATCCCATATTTTTGATAGCCTTGCCTCTAGTACAACACAGATCAATTAGATTCCATTTGATCAAGTTGGTAGATACTTATTATGCCTGTGGATTAGCCTTCATGCCACTGAGGCTACATTTGCATCTTATGATCCATTTATTCATGTTGATCTACCTACTCCTTCAGATGTCAAGCATATGAGCCACACAACTTTGTGTAATATGTGTAGAGTATCAGTTTTGGATTTACTAGCAGCATATCAGGTCATCAGTGAGGACCATGGCATCCCTCTTGACCATGTACAAGGCTTTATTAGATAGTGATATTTTGGTACACATGCGAGCTACGAGGTGGCAACTTCAGAGGATCTATTCCATAGTAGCCTACAGGGTCCCATGCGCATCATGTTTCTATCGATCCTTTAGCTTGTCTAGGTCGTTAGGATGTTACAAATCACATTGAGGTTACTGCAGCACCTGATCTTGTCCATGACACATATAGTCAGCTTCTTTTTTGCACTGATACTATACATGCTACTAATCCCCTTGCGATGTCTTTGCATTCTCGTGATCTTAGTGACATTGGTAGAGCCATCGATCAAGCACAATAGGTACTTGAATAATTTATATATATAATTGTGTTCTAAAAAATTGTGTATGTATACATGTAATGTTTTTTAAAGTCTAGTTGTTTAACTCCTGATTGAAATTGTGTATTTGAAAATTTTTAGCAATATGGTGATTTGTCGGAGTTTGGAAATTTGGCGCATGATGGTGATCCCATGTAGTATACAATTGAGGTACATTTAAATAATAAAAAAAAAAATTACTTGATGTAAGTTTGAACACATTGAACTTGTACATTGTAAGTTTTAGATAATTTTACACATATATATACATGTATTAAAAATTAAATTTAAACATGTGTGTACTTGAACTTGTGTAGGGCTTGGGATGAGGCTCGAGACACGGATCAAGAGAGCTTGGATTAGGACATGGATCCACACATCTTGGATTAGGAGAGGGATTGTGACATGGATCGAGGGACAGATCAGGCCATGGATCAAGGGAGAGATCAAGGGAGAGATCGGGCCAAAGATCTAATGATTCTATTCATACTAGATATCCCTCTCTTTGAGATGTTTTATAGTATTATGGTTTGAGATCAGATTATTATGCTAGAGACACTTTTTGTGATTTACATCACGTTACATACATTTATGTTTTATGCTATACACTTGTTATGATTTACATCACATTCATACATTTATGTTTTATGGTTTGAATAAGTTTTTTATAAACATTATTATGGTTTGAACATTTGTTACATCTATTTACATCATGCATTATTATGGCTTTATTTATTTAACAAGTTTGTACCTTTATTTAAATTTATTATGGTTTGAACACTTGTTGTACATCTATTTACATCGTGAAATCAAAATGTTGGACTATCTAATGGTTGCTATAAATGTAAATTTAAAAAGATGGATGTACAATTAATTTTAAATAGAAATTAATTTGTCTAAATAAATAGGTCAAGAAATAGAAATAATTTGAATGAAAACATGTAAGTTTTAGGTCAATTGGACTAAGAGATTCAATGCTATATTTAAGTGGAACATAAAAAGGCAATTGGAAATAGATGATAACCTAAATTCTTAGCTCTAAATGTTCATTTTTAAAGTCACTCTAGGTTAAATGTAAATTGTGCATATATCATGCTATATGAACTTAAGAATTCCATATAATCTAATACACATGAATTTGAATGTGCATGCAAGGAATTCAAACTAGATGATGAGCTATACTTGTGTCCAGTTGAATATAATTGAAATCAAATATATATTCAAGTGAACTTAAGAATTCCATATAATCTAATACACAGGAATTTGATTGTGCATGCAAAGAAAGTGATCTAGATGATGAGCTATAAGTGGAATTGAATGTAAATCAAATCAAATCATTTCTTGAACTTAAGAATTCCATGGAACATTTATGCAATTGTAAATTGATAAAATCTCACTATGCACATAATATAAGTATCTAAATCTTCCCTTGACAACTATATATTAAAAAGTGATCAATCCACATAATTACTAAAGATCCCATTACATGTGGTCTCAATCTATACATGGTAAACAACTATTGATGCCAAAATATAGCTATCTCAAGCACCCCAAACACCATCACTATGATTCACTACAATGAATATTCCAATGCGCCAAGGTGAACAAGAAAGACCAATCCAAGAGAACCCATACAATCTAACATTCACAAAATAATTGTATGTAAGTTACATACCAAAGGTTATAGAAAATCATGGTTGCTACTCTAAATGAAAGAAAATAAATTTTACAATACCTATAGATCTTGGATAATATAATAAAATATTGAATGTCACATTAGTAACATAAAAAATAAAGAAAATTAGAGACAACACACGTATATTCTTCACCAATCAAACACCAAATCAACTAGATCCAATTTGTCACAAAATTACAATAAAGTAATCATAGTTTAGGAACCCAATAAGAAAAACTATAAAAAAATTACACTAATAAAGAGCGTATACCAACACTTTCACATTTAAGAACCTGCTAGAAAAAACCTTATAAAACCACATGATCCCAACAAAACATCTAACTTACAACTTTAAAAACTCATTTTGCCTAGAAATTCCTTAAATCATCCTCGTGACCCTAGGAAAAATGAATTTTTATAGTTGTACTAGAGATGTTTTGTAATTTGCAAATGATGCACTATATACTTGTGGAGTTGAACAAATGAAATGAAAGATTCTTGAACTTAAGAATTCCATGTCCAACATAAATTTAAATGCAAAATTGGAACATAAACTAGGTGTTGTAAATTGTGCGTATATATGATCTAGCTCATATAAGTGGAAATGAACAAATGAAATCGAAGATTTGAAAGTGAACTTAACAATTCCATGTCAAACATAAAAATACAATTGGAATAGATGATTTAAAGGAATTTAGGAAAAATGTGAACTTTTTAATTTAGTCACTAGGTTTTGTTAATTGCATACATTTATATATGATCTAAGATTCCACATTTGATGAAATTGAAGATTCAAGTGAACTTAGAAGAATTCCATGTCCAACATAAAAATGCAATTGGAAATGGATGATTTAAAGGAATTTAGGAAAAAAAATTGAAAACATTTTTAAAGTCATTAGGTTTTGTATCAAGCATATATGATCTAACATACATATTTAAGTGGAGTTTCAAATGTAAATAATGAAATCAAAGATTCTTGAGCTAAATTAAGAATTCCACTTGGAACAAATTTATTTATACAATTCCAAAAATAAATGACCAAGCCTTTGAAAAAAACCCATTCTAAATCATGTCACATGTCCAATCAATATAAATATATAGATCTAGATCTATAAAAATTTTGAGTGTGTGTGTGTATATATATATATATCTAGTCATACATGTACATATATCCAAAAGACAACTTAAAGGTCCTAGTACATAAAATCTTGATCCTCTATATCTTTAATTATCTCTAAAATATTTTCATGATCTTCAATAGGCAACCTCCCCTTTTGTTTGGCACGTCCTCTTTTAGGTAAAGTTTCTAAATTTATTTTTGTTGTTATAACTAAGTGACTATAATGTAGAACCTTTTTTCCTGGCATATAATCAACAAATATAATACTATTTTTATCTATCTTTATTTGTTGACAATATGTGCCTTCAATAACAATTGATCTGGAAAATGAATACATCTATCCGCTATGGAAGCTAACGGTCAAGATTTGGGCACCGCTGCAACAAGGGTTTCCTCTATTTCGGGCTCTAAGGAGAAAGCTTTATAGGGTTCGCTTGAGGGTATTCAACTCAATGAAGTGTACAATAGTGGATTGGATCATCGGGGAAGACAACAGGCCAAAAAATAGGGAAAACCATTGCAATGACGAAGTTGTTGGGGATGGGGACGACGCATCAAAGCAGGGAAGCCAAACAAGATTTCGTCCTACAACACGGGACCCAAGTGGAGATGGTCTGGACAAGGGGCGTAGTTCGACGCAACCTAGGGGATTTCAACTGGGCCCATCGCAGCCTATGGAGATTTCAAATAGAAATGTGTTAGACAAGGGTGGAGCAATTTTTGGTCTTCTTCAATCTTCTAGGTCTATCACAATGGTGCTCGATGAGGAGCTAGAGCAAGAAGTCTTGTTTAATGAAAGAGTTTTTTTTGGGCTTGGTCTGATTGGATGTTTCAGGGGTTTTTGGCCAAGCTTAATAGACCTCCACCAGTGGATTTCTCATCAATGGGAAGGTTTGTTAGAAGGGGTTGTCCAAATCTATCCCATGGCAAGAGGCTTTTTCATAGTGGTTTTTGAAAAGGAGCATGATAGAAAGAAGATTTTGTGTGAGTGCCATTGGGAATGGGAAGAAAAATTTCCCCTGATGTTAAAGCCTTGGCACTTGGCTTTTAATCTAGCCATTGAGGTTTTTGAGAAGGTCCCTATCTAGGTGAGAATTCTAAACTTTCACTTACATTTTTGGTTTGATTCATTCTTAGAGGTTGTAGGGAACTCTCCGGGAAGTTTTTTAATGGTGTATGAAGGATCTTCAAACCTTCTGCATTCCACCTTTGCATGAATTTTGGTGGAAATGGACATAACAAAGGCTCCTCCTGAGGAAATTCATTTAAAGACTTCGGTGCAGCCCCTAGATTATGAAGGGATTCCTTTTAGATGCAAAGTTTGCATTAAAATTGGGCATCTGGCAGCTCAATGTGCAAAACACAAAGCCTCTAAATTAGCCTCCTGGTGGAAAGATGTTGGCCCCCATCACCATTTGGTAGAGAAAAAGGAGGAGAATCAGTTGAACGCTTTGGATATTAGTAGGGTGGAGCGATGGCATGAAGGGGTGGCAGCTATGGAAGAAGGTAGTAGGGAACAAGATTAGGAAGGGACAACGATTGTAGAGGAAGGGAGTAGGGAGTTTTAGCTACAAAATGTTGGTGACCTAGCCCAAAAAGGAAATTGGGTTAGTGATAGTGATAAAGTTATCCAGAATGAAGGAGAAAAAGAGTTAAGCCCCAAAAAGTGGGCAACGACTCTTGAATATCATGAGAACAGAAGCTCTGCAAGGTCACAAGGGAAAGAGATAGGGAAGCAAAAAGTTGGTGAGTGGAGTCAACAAGCAAATGGAAGCTTGGATGGAGCTTTGAAAAATCTTGTTGCTAAATCTTTGGATTGGAAAAAGGTGGAAGCAAGGGTAGAAGATGGCTGGCAAACGGTTAAAGGAAAAAAAGCAAAGAAAGAAAGGAAGGATACTTTTGTAATGGTTCTTAAGTCTCAGCTGAAGAAAAGACAAACTTGAGCCCACCATCAGAGTTTGGCTTGGGTTGGTTCTCGAGTTTTCCTATGATGCTTAATTTCTTCAATGTGAATCTTCCTTGTCTGTAAGGCATTAATGTGGTTGTTTTTAGATAGTTGGTAGGGTGAGAGTTGTCTAAAGGAGTTTACTGGTGTTGGAAATGGTTTTTAATTGGTTGTTGCAAGGAGTTTAGTTTTTTAATCTGTTTATTTTTTATTAATAAAATCACCTTATTACTAATAAAAAAAATAACGACTGGTCCAATGGGACACTCTTATCCATCACCATCTATCATCAATTCCACTAATTTTATTTTTGGTTGTGTACATTTTAGTAGATAGTAATCTACACCTTCCGTATTATCAAGATCTGCAACAACAGTGAAAATATCTCCTTTACACACACCATGTAAAGTTCACAAAAGTTGTAAATATATTTTTAATACATAAACATGCTTGAAACTTACTTAAAAATAGAATATATTTAAATCAATTTTAACTTTTAATCAATTTCCATACTTGTAACAACTAAATCAGATATGTGTTCATAATTAACTGAATATAAAGGATCGAAGACATCGACATTGTCATCTTCAACAAAAGGAGGCATTAATATTAATTGTTTCATTTCTTATCGTGAAACATACCCATCTCTAATATTCTCACATTGAACAATATTTTCATTGTCCTCAATGCAATCAACACAAAAACATGATTTTTCACTCACATTAATTGCATAAGGCCTACTACTTCCTGTTGTCATGATTTGATGGAGACTTCTAATACCATGAATTGCTTGACAATTATAAGGATTTGATCGATCAATATCTGTAAATTCAAATTTAAAAATTCAATTAAATCATGTACACAAACTTTGAAATTCAAATTTTTAACAAATTTTGACTAGATGTACCTGTAACTTCCCAAAAATACCGTGTGTTGTATGTTGAGTCGCAAGTGGAAAAATGACTTTTGCACCATTCAACAATTTCATTTGCATTCTGTATGGCATTACCTGCAAGTACACATGTTGGAAAAATTTTCCACCTATTACTTTCAAGGAACTTAAAATAATTTAATTCAGTTTAAATAAATTATCTAATTTTTAGAAAAATATCTCTAAATTCCACTATATATATGGTGAATTACTAGCAAGTTCATGTTGACGAAGTGCACGCTTCACACATGCGCTTGCTCCATCGTTCTCTCCTTTTCCATGTCCACTCTCATAAAAATTTCACAAAAATTTGGTGTTGCGTCTAGCATGTTGATGGCTTAACCAAACAAAAGCTTTTGCAGACTTAAATTGTCCTATGAAGTTACAAATAATTACACTCAAACCCAATTAGCTTCAAAAAAGTAATTATATATAAGCAATTAAATAAATTAAGTCTCAAAGTTAAAAGTAAATAAATAAATAAAATTTAAAAAAAACAATGTACTTACCAACATGTATCCATCAGACCATATCCAGTGTTGTTCTTGATTTATGCCACATCGTCTCAGGTCTTCAAAAAAGAATTGAAACAATGAGCTACATAGCTTCTATCATGATTTGTATCATCACTGGTATAAAATTGAACCTCTTTGATGATAATTCGATCATCTTTGCCACTTTGTATTCCATCGACCTCCAACTTGGCATGCCTATAGAAAACTTGTACAAAGATTGTAACTTGCTCTAAATGATAATATTGACTTTGAATCTCAATTTGAGGAGTAGATGTATAGTTCTCAAAGAAATATACAATAGAGAGAATACAACCTGGTGGAAAGCAATTCTTTGAATCACGAAATTGCTTAGCTTGTCATCTTGCACCATGACAATGTTGGATATGTGAATATATGGTATTGCAAAATTTATTCATGAATTCATTGTAAGGCAATCCACTCTCTTTGAGAACAATTTTTTTGGCCTCAACTCCTAACTTCGTTAAGTATGTCTCATACTCAAATCTCTTCCAAATAACTTGCATTTCAATATTGTCAACATGCAAAAGATTCTTCAAATCTCCACAATCATTCCATACATTTTTTATACACTAAAGATTGAATTCATCTGAATCTTCCAATTTTTCACATACAAGAGACTTCACAAATTGTGTTGTGCTTCTAGGGATGGCTAAATTTTGATCAATTATTGTCATAGCTTTTTTATATGATTGTAGGTGTAGATCAAATTCAACATGATTCTAACATCAAAAATTTTCACATACTTTATTTATATATACAAATGATGGTCGTAGTGTGTCAAACATCCTTTGACAAATCTTCACATTTGAAAATTCTTGCTTGAATGCTTCAAAAAATTTACTTTGTGTTGTATCTATAAAATGTTTTGGATGAGAAATTTTGTACCATCTTCACCTATTATTTTTATAGTACCCCTTCTATTGGAAGAAACACGATAGTGATTGGTCCAATATTCAACCACCTGTTTCTTTACATCTTCTGAAATTCTATCTTTTTGAGGAACCCTACAAATATTTACCCATTTTTTCTCAATTTTTCCATTTATTTCATTTCTTTTCAATATATACCTTTGAATAGTTCTAGAAATTTTTAGCAATTTAGAAATTGCTTAAACTTGTCTTCTATGTGATAATTTCTTACTAGAAATTACAGTCATCAATGCTCTATGTGCAACACTTAGATCACTAGATCTACTCTTCTTTTCAATACATTTCAATGCTTCTTACAAGTTTTCAACAATTGTTTGTTTTAAATTTGATGAATTTTTCCTATTATCAACCCCTAACAACTCCAAAATAGGGGTCATTTATTTTCGTCTAAATAATTTTGCAACTAACTGTGCTCTTCCAATTAGAGATTTTTCTTCAAAAAAATCATCCCATATTCTTTGAGTGTAATTTTAATGTGCTTTCAAATAACATATCTTTAGATGAAATATTATTGAAAAGAGAATTCTCATCCATCTCCATCAGATTTTCCATACCATGCACTAGTAGAATTTGGAAAATAAATGACTACGTGACTAAAAATGACTAAATTCTACTATTTTTTTGCAATTCACAAGTATAAATGACTAAACTAATTTGGTCATTGGGTAAAATCACAACTAAATAATTGGTCAAACAAATAAAAATGACTAATACTGCTCTATTCTTTTTTTTTTCGAATTTGATCATAATCCATAGAACTTAAGCCCCCCTCCTGGGACCCCTACCTAAGCAAAGCCATTTGGCTGCCTAGGTTGCTTGGTGCACCAAAAATACCTATTGCATGGAAGGCATTACCTCTCGATGTAGTCTTAAGGGCTTCACATATTTTATAAAAAAAATTAACATTTACATTCTTTAACTTTTATTACTCATTATGTTAATGAATCATTAATGTTTTTAACTATGATTTGAAGTCAGTTTGATTTTCTTGTTGTGTTAGCATGTCAAATGTATCAAAGAGAAATTGTGGTCAATTTCACTAAAAAAATATGATTTAAACAATCCAATTGCATTTTGAGGGCTATCTTGCAAACACTTTCATTTCAAAAGGTCAAGTAGTTATTTCTAGAAGCAATT
Source organism: Sequoia sempervirens (assembly GCA_007258455.2). Classification (NCBI taxonomy): domain Eukaryota; kingdom Viridiplantae; phylum Streptophyta; class Pinopsida; order Cupressales; family Cupressaceae; genus Sequoia; species Sequoia sempervirens. The sequence goes on from VDFB02026952.1 coordinate 306,496, forward strand.
AGATTCAATTTACATGGATTGTAGAAACGTAATGGTCAAGTCTATTGAAAACAAATATTTTTCCCTAAAAATGAAGATTGATTCACTTCTATCTTCTCTTGTTGATTTACTCAACCATCTTAATAATGTGAAATAGAAATAACAATGATCACTTTTCGTATGCAAAAATTCTCTTTCAGGCTTTATATTGTTAATTATTTTTTAAAAATAGAATTATTTTATAATCTATGAAATCAATTGTGTTTTGATCATTTTTATAGATGTTATATTTTTATACAAGTTTGAACTCTAGTAATTTTAGGAGCACATCATGCTTATCTTAATTTCCACAACCTATATTAAAATGACAATGTAGATAGATGAATTTTTTCCCCTAAAAATGAAGATTAATGTTTGCATGCCTTCCATGCAATAGTTTTTTTTGTGCATTTTAGCAATAGGTATTTTTGGTGCCTTGGTTTGGTCATGTATGCATTTGGAGGGAATTTTAGGTAGTTGATTTTTGGCGTAAAACATTGTGATTGCATGTTGGAGGGAAGTTTAGAAGTTTAATCAACAATTTGGTGTTCTAGCATTGATTGTTCTTGGCTTCCCTGACTCTCATTCTATCTCTCACTACTCTACATGATTGTTTCTAACACATTTTCCCCACTCAATCACTGTGATGACATTCCCATGCATGAAATACTATCAATGAGACTTCAAATACTTATAGATCTATTCCTTTCCCCTGCCATATTGTATAAAACCCCATTGTTATTTCTCCTATTTCGCACCCTTTTTTTCCTTGTTCTTACTCTGCCACCAATGTCAATTGTATTCATGACATTTACGGCTCTATAAAGACCTCATTTTCAATCTTTTGTCAAAGAATTTAGTAGCAGGTTCACTCTTGGTTATTCTTTATCTCAGATCTTGCAGATCACCCAAATTTGTCTTTCATTTGGTGGATATTTTAAGCTCTAATCTACATTTGGCAGCCTGCAAACATGGTAGGTTATGCTTTACATTTTTACTCATTTTTCTCTCTATATGTTAAAAGGATATTGCAGATCCAATTAGTTAAAAAAACCCTAATTATGTTTATTTTATCCCTGGTTATTAAAATGATGTTGCGAATCCAATTAGTTAACAAGAAACCCATTTGTTCAAATATTGAGATCCATGCAAAGTTTAACTCTGCTTAAAATTCTACTCAGTTATTTAATTATAATCTGTCGCATTACCTTCTTAACAAAAATAATCTGAAGATTTAGTAGTTTTTTGCACTTGTATCATGCATTGTAATTATCCGGTATTTGATGCAAATGTTGTAAAATTACATTCTAGAAAGCATAATAGTTTGTATAATTTGTGGTACTTATGCTTTATGGAAGGAATCTCAAGATCTGGTTTACTTTTTGTTTTTATATTTTATTTGAGAGATATGTCTTGAAGGTCGTTTACTAATTGCATCTTTGTGTCTGATTTTCTGGACATGGTGGAAGCCTCTTCGACTTGATATCAAGGTATTTTTCTGGTCCATGCTCTTCTTATAAAGAATTGTCCATAATGTTTTTGGTTATTTCAATATTTGGTTTGAGTGGTGTACAATTTTGTGGGCATATTTCATTTTCATAAATAATATATATTATGGAAATGATAAATTTAGATGAAAATTTAGTGTATGGGACCCACTAATGGAACTCCCATAGATGGATTATTTTCCATTTTCATTAGATGATGTTCAAATTTTGCACTCCTCAGTCTAGACCCCATGATCAACCAAAACGATAAACTTCAACTTGGAAATCTTCCTAATACAAAATGTATACTTGAATACTGATGACTTATTGCTTTTGAGCTCTAAAATTCAATGTATATCGGAACTGTGTATTGTGCTTAGTTAGTTAGAGAGCTTCCTTTTAGTCTTAGCTTGGCTTCTTCTTTTGGGCATCAAATATAGGGGGCTTTCATCAAAGTGACCTTACTTATTTAAGGTGAAGTATGTAGGGGAGGAATACCAGGAGTGGGGTGGCCTATGTTGGGGTTCCCCATGCCTATTGAGTCAAGTCATCTAACCAAAATACAACAAAAATATTAGTATGTGCTGAAGCTAATGCCTAAGATTTTAATTTTAGGTTTTTGAATGACACGTGCGGGTATCCTTTTCAAAAGGACTTAACAAAGGGGGTTTTATTTTTGTAAGAAAATAGGGTTGCTCTACAACTTGTGCATTAACTCATTTGCTTATGGTGCATCTATGTGTCATAATACAATTTTCTTTGTTGTCCAGTTTTTCTTCAAACATTGACTCTGAAAGTCACATCAAGTGGGCTCCTTATCATTCAATATATGACCCTTAACTCTTTTAATCACTATCACAACTCATTCATTTGAATTATGTATTGGCTTCTCCTCTTAGCACTGTAAACAATGCAAATCTATGTTAACAAAAACATAACAACAAAGGATTATCAAATTCAATAACCTATTTTTTAAGAAACTATTCATTCTTAGGACATTCTTTACCTTCCTGCAACCATTTTGATATATGTCCATAATAGTTATATTTTGATCTAGAATCTCAGGCTCTCTATTGAGATGGCATTTTGTTCAGTCAATATTGATGGGGCTGAAGGTTCAATGTACATTTGAATGCTATTAGTGAGTTGTTTACAGGTGCCAAAAACTGAGAAATTTATTGTAGGACTATTTGTTTCTCATTTACTTCCATTTCTGAAGTATTGTAAATGGTGGGCTTGCTTGGCAAAGAAATTTGAATAAATTAATGTCAAGCATGTGGCATAGAAAATTCATTGTTGTGCTTTTCTTTCTATTCAGTAATGTTGGGAAAATTCATGACATGCTATCTATTTAAAATTTTAATGCATTGAAAATAGAGGGAAATTTTAGTAAATTAATGTCATGCATGTGGCATTGCAAATTTCATTGTTGTGTGTTTCTTTTTGCTCAGTGATATTGGGAAACTTAATGACCTAACACCATATTTAATGCAATGAAAAATGTGCCACCAGATTAAAAAAATTGCTTTGCTTAACCACATTTGATACTTATATTTTCCATAAAAATTTACTTTGGATTCCTTTCCCATCTAGCCTGCATTTTAGGGGTTTTTGTTAGCACTTAGCAGTGACAAGGAAATCCTATGTAGCAGGGATTAAACCCAAGCAAATTATTATTGAGATTTTGATCCCAAAATGCACATCCAATCTAATAAGATTGGAAATATTAAGAATCTTAGTTTTATTCAGTGACTTTATTCATTTTTTATATGTGAATTATCTACTTTTATACCTTCTTGGTGCATATCTTGGATCTCCACTTCTTGACCTATGTTTGGTTGCATCAACATTTGAAGAATTGTGGAGACTGTTTCTTAAATTTATATTTTTTACAAAGCATGTTGACTAGCCTACCATTCTCAAGTTCCTTCTAAGGTCATGTCCATGCCCAACCAAGTTAATTATCTATGTAGAGTATTTAGCTTCATATAAACTAGAAAGTGAGGTTTTTGCTTTAGTTCCTAACATTTTATTGGGTATGTTAATGCCTATATGCATCTATGTTTGATTTAATGGATATATGATGTTTATTGCACATTGGTGCACTGTCAGAGAAAATGACAGAAAAACTAAGTTAAGAGAAGAGCATTTATTTAAATTTTTCAGGAATGTCTACTAATGAGTATGTGCCTTTGCTTTTTTGTTTAGTCAGAGGAAACTTGCCCAAAGATCTGAATGTGTGAAATCAGTAGATCTTCATCCAACAAAGCCATGGTAATTGCACCTTTTCTTATCAAACTTGTAAAATGTTAGGGGTTCAGAGCTTGGTTTACTTGAAAACTTGTATTTAGATAATCCAAAATGCATTATTGTACTTTGTCCATAAAATATTTTGATGTCTTTAAAGTTAAAACAACTAAAGAATGCTTTTTTGGAGCATTGCTAATGCTACCAGATAGAATGTAAGAATTTTTTTTTTGATATATCATATATTCCAAAGGATTCCAAGTTTTTAGACTGACATAAAATTCACCTAAATTTTTTTATTGCTTAGGTTTACATCATCATATATGTCCGCTACAGTTTTTGTGTTATTAAGATAGAAGGAAAAACACCTGTTACATTACTATGTTAGAAAATATTAACACACCTTCCAAAAGGTGGTTCTCATTGAATCACTACTGTGGTTCACTTACTGGTACTAACTAATTTGTTGATATGCATTTCATTCAATAAATTCAGCTCCACTTGTGCACCATCTTCTTTACTTGTTCTTTCAAACCTGCACTATATTTCATTAATTCATGTAGGATGTAATCTCTTATCATCACATGAAAATTTTAAGAATTGCTTACACAATTCCTATAGTGATTATAGTATCTTTTTTTCTTAAATATATTAATTCTTTTCTATAAACATAACATATCTGGATATCATATTCAAGACTGTAATGAATAGTTATCTTAGAGATTTAATTTTGTTAACCTTACTTGAATTTTGTGTTTATAGTTCTTCAAATTAATGCAAAATTTTCTATCCCCTGTCAAAAGATGGGCTTCTAATTGCTTCTATTCTCCAATAAGCAGCACTAAAAGCATCTTTCTCTTTATTCTAACTCTAGAGGATAGATGGTGATGTTTCTCAAGCTCAAAAATTTTCAAACATCCATCATTAGTTTTTAAAATCTAGAATATTGTGTGATTTTTTTTGTCTTGAATACTATAGTTAAGAATTAATATTTTTAGGCAATCTTATAGTGAACAAAAAATTGTAATATTTTAGCCACAGTAAACTAACTGTTTTGTTTGTTGCTCCTCATGCAAGATGCTTGCGAGTCTTTATTATGGAAGTGTATGCATTTGGAGTTACCAGTCACAGGTAATGGCCATTTCTAGGTTGTATTCTTTCTTGGGTGGTTTGATTTGCATTATTCTTTTCACTTTTGTTGTTTCTTATCTACTTTTTAACCAAATTTAAAATGTACTTTGTCATGTTTATTTTCCAATTCAATTTAGTCATCACTATTGTAATTATGAAACTTAACTGTACCAAAACTTTATCATTTTTACTTTGTAATTGAAAAAGCATATAGACAAAAACACCTACAATAGGTCTCAAAGATCTATCATGTAAGAATATACCAAAAAATATGATAGGAATATCATATAAGTGTTGAGAAAGGTGAAGCAACAATGATATTGAATGAAATTGTCACTTAATACAACTTAAACATCTTACCATAAGCACTCCTTGATGTTAATGAAAGGTAAAAGGCAATGGTTAGTTTTCTAGGTCATCATCAAGCCAACCACCAATTAGGCAATATGAGGCTCTAGTATGCATTCCACTAAGGGATAATTTTTAATATTTACCTTATAAATTATTTAATAAGGTGTGCTACAGATACAGGATACATATTTCTTAGAAGAAAAGAAAGGACCAGGGATCTCCTTGTTGGTGTAATTAATTAATTATTACACTAACATAAGTTAACTTAGGTCTTGCATTTAATCATTAAGTCCTAGGTTGCATAAATCATTTAATAAATGGGATAATATTCCCTTCCTTATTTGTAGGAGATAAGATTCCTTCTAGAAGATGAGTTGTCCTTCTAGAACTTATCCCCTCATTTAATGATCATCACCATTAGGGTTCACATGTTGTCACATGTTGTTAGATCAAGACACATGGCAACATCTCATGCATATTAGGTTTTACCTCTTGCCTATATAATCAGGCATCTTGTACATTTGTAATCAATATATCATATCAATAGAATCTCTATTGTGCATGCCTAGTTGCAACACTTTCTGGGTGGTTGATTATCTTTCCTGGCTTAAAGGTCCTACATCGAAGACTGCAGCTTTAAGGACTGTGCATCCATAATCCCAACCTGGTATCAGAGCTTATCCAGTGAAACGTCAACCCTCGATCAAGAAAGTTGGTGTGCGAGATTCTCCGCAGGCTTGAAGGTTTCCATTGAAGGCTACTTGTTTCCACCCGGGGACCAAGCTGATTTCTGAAGTAGATAGAGTTAGATCCGAGCTTGCCATTGTCTTCAAAAGGCCTCAAAACCCTAGGATCGCCTGCCCATTCATCAAAATCGGATACATCAACCCGGGAGCCATCAGAGGTATTTTTAGGGTTTGCAAAAGCAATCGTACTATTAGTACAATTTGCAGAAAAAAATCATCCCGGTTAGTTGTCCTCTTAGGCAAAAAAATTTATACGCAGGCCACTTTTCATTTTAGAAAAATCGGGCTAATATTTTTTATTATTTTGGCAAAATACTATTTTTCTATAGTTTCAGAAAAAATAAAATTCGGCGACCTGCTATTATATTTTTGGTCGGCATTTGATTAAAATATTTGGGGTTTGATTTTTCGGCATTTCGAGTTAAATTTCTCTATGTCGGCATAAATATTTATAAAGTTCCTTTTGATTTTTAATTGCCAATTGGCAATATTAAAAATCATATATATGTGTGTTTTGTCGGCTTTTTTCAAAAGTCTGCAGAGTTTGTCGACCGCATTTGTTTGTTTGCAGGGTATTTAATTGTTTAGTCGGCCCCATCTTGTCATAGTCATACTCTGACAGCTCTATGGGCCCCGACTTTGTACGCCAACTCCTACTGTCAGCATTGTCGTCCTGCCGACCCTGTTTCACCAGTGAAGATTTACCGTCGCTTCCACTTCTGTTGCTGGCATTCTCCACGTCACTCCCGCCGGCCATTCTCCCTACTCTCGCCGACCAGACTTCCGCCGGCCATCACCAATGACCGCCGATCGCCGGAGGATCTAACTTCGCCCAGTGCCACCATCTCCAGCCAGCTCCGCCGGTTGCTCCGCCTCCGTGTCGCTCCTAGGAGGGGAGCGCTTTTTTTTTTTTGCCAGCACTCGCCCCGCGGTCATATCAGTGACCGGGGGCTCTTTTTTTAAAGCCTGGGTGCTTATTTTTTGCACCAGTTTAGCCTGCAGAGTGCCTCCAATAGGCATTTTTTTCATTTGATCATAACTTTCACCCAGGGTATCAAATTTTTGCAAACGATATATCGTCGAAAAGGGAATTTCGCGTACTTTCCAGTGGTGAGATTAGTTCTATGAAATTTTGCTCGCAGAAAATTCTACATCCAACTGAAGACAAAACCCTAATCTGGACTCAAAGCTGCATATCTTCTCAACCGTTTGTCGAATTTTGGTGATTCCAACGGCATCAGGAAGGTGATTCAGAGATTTTTTTTATCAATCCATCTCCCTAATCAGTTTCAGCTCCAGGTACTCTTGCATTGATTTTTTCAGTTTGGTGCATTTGTTCAATACCCTGGACATCCTGAAGCTTGGGAAACAATTTTTTGATCCGGGTTGCATCCCTTCAGTTGTAAATCATATTTGGAAGTCTTTATTTGCTGTTGAAGGTCAGTGTCTTTGTTTTTGTGAAGAAAATTCATTATGGGGCTTGCATATTATTCTCCTTTGGTTATGTTGCACAAGGGTAACTATTTGCAATGGCGAGATGGGATCTGCCACCATCTTCATTCACTTGATTTGTTGCCACATCTATTTGGTATTGTTCCTCATCCAAGTGAAGGTATTCATGAAATTGCTTAGAGTTGCAACAGATACAGTGTTTTGGAGATCATTTCTATGCAAGTTGATTCTGATGTTTTGAATGATATTGATCATTGTGATTGTCCTCACATTCTTTGGACTAAGCTTTGGGAGATCTATGGAGATTCAAATACTCCACCATTCCCTGATGGTCATGATTCAGAATTTCATTCTTCAGATCAAGTACCCTATGATGATATTGTTGTGCAGGAAGTTGCTTACCTTGATCTTTCCGAAGAGGTTGACAAGGTTCCTTTCGGTCATTCTTCTTCATCAGCGACAGTTGGTATCCCTTCACATTCAATGATTCCTTGTCCAGAATCATTGATTGAGGCTTCCACTATCATCATTGATCAGGACACATTCAGTTTTTCAGACTTGACATCACATGATGGCTTCGTTTCAGGTATCACCGACTTGGCTACTTTTACAGGTTTGGAGAACATTCTTTAGGGGATATCACTCCTCTATTCAGATTTGGCTTTGGAGAGTTGTTTTGAGTCTCCTCATTCCTTTGTCTCGACCTTGATTGGGAATTCAAAGACTATCTCGGAGGCACTTGGTTTCTCTTCAGATATTTCATATCCGAGACTTCTTCCTTGTTATTCCATTCAGGACTTGAGGTTTCTTCAGCATCCACCATTGGATTTGCTTCTTCCTAGTGAGAGATTTGTGGTTTGGACACCTTCGTTGCTTCAGACTTCCTTCAGTGGTTTTGAGGACACTTCATTCAGGGGGGGCTATCAAGTCTCCATCATATTCATCCTATCTTTGTCTTTGGATATTGTTCAGCATCAGTTTCTGCATCATCCTGGTTTGTCACCCTCTTCATTGTTTGGGACTATGGCATTTTCATCTTCAGGCAAGGAGACACTTGAGTTGAGATCAGAGACATCATCGACATCCATCTTCATCCTTTCTTCCTTCAATTCCTATCCGAAATGGGAAGCATCTTTGCACTTGCAGTTGGTTTTGTTTCTTCCGAAAGGGAGACAAGTTGTTTGTCGGCATTGGATCTTGTTTGGTCTTTAGACACTTACCTTTCTTGCAAGTGATCTCATCTTCTGGGGGGGCTCTTTAGTCTCTCTCTTTCCCTCCTATGGGGGGGCATTGATTATATTGTATCCATGTGACAGATGGTGTACTTGGGGGGTATTTGGGAGTCCTCCATCCTTCCCATCCTATCTCACATTTCTGCATTTTCATCTCCTTTTTGGAGAGTGGTTTTGTTCCCATTGGGTTTTCCCCTTTTCTCTGGTTGTGGGATATTTTATGCATCTATCATGTACATGGGTACCTAACATGGCCTCGTAGCCGGGACCCATCATCATCTCTGCATAATCATTGCATCTTCCTCCCTAAGTTACACTTATGGGGGGGTGTTGGTGTAATTAATTAATTATTACACTAACATAAGTTAACTTAGGTCTTGCATTTAATCATTAAGTCCTAGGTTGCATAAATCATTTAATAAATGGGATAATATTCCCTTCCTTATTTGTAGGAGATAAGATTCCTTCTAGAAGATGAGTTGTCCTTCTAGAACTTATCCCCTCATTTAATGATCATCACCATTAGGGTTCACATGTTGTCACATGTTGTTAGATCAAGACACATGGCAACATCTCATGCATATTAGGTTTTACCTCTTGCCTATATAATCAGGCATCTTGTACATTTGTAATCAATATATCATATCAATAGAATCTCTATTGTGCATGCCTAGTTGCAACACTTTCTGGGTGGTTGATTATCTTTCCTGGCTTAAAGGTCCTACATTGAAGACTGCAGCTTCAAGGACTATGCATCCATAATCCCAACACTCCTAAAGTTTTAGCTTTAGATAGTTCTCCTGCACTTGAAAGAGTTTTTGCAGCTCTGAATCAATTTCCTCCCTACTTAGAAGTTGCTATAACATTGTTTTCAATAATGGATCTACCTCTTGTAGGTCTGTTGTAAGATTGAGTCTTTGGAAAGAGGCTTCTTCTTTAGTAACCTCTTTGACACTCTTAGAGGTGTGACACGTGATCGGTAATTAACTCTAGTTGAATAGAATCTTGTGCAGTAATGGGATGGTACACGAATTCATGAATGAAGTTTGTAGGTCCCTTTTCTACCCTTGAATACAATATTATTCCACTTCTTCCAAAGTTTCCAAAGGCATTCTACAGTAAAAATGAGCTATAATTCAAAAGAAATCAAGAACTTATTCCATTCAACTTTTCATTTCAAATGTCTTACAAATATATCCCTCCACAAGTTAGGTTTTCAAGATCATTGTGCTATCTCTAGAAACTAAATTTGAACCTACATGAGAAAACAACATTTAGATTGGTTTGGAGTTTCCACAGTCATCACATAGATTAACACTGACCTAATCTTTTTCTATGAAAGACAAGCATTTAGATTTTGGCATTTTTTGAGGGGAAGCTTACCAAAACAAATACCTTTAGGGTTAGAACAAGAGGACAAACTAAGAGTTAATATATCATATCAAACTATTTCAGGTTTAGTTTTTATTGAAAATAGTTTGAAAGAAGTCCAAGACCAGTTTCTAGGTAAAGAAGATTTTACAAGGATTTAGGATTAGCATAAATATGTTTGTTTTAGATTTTTAATTTTACTTTATGATAAGTAAGCAAGTTAAGTAGGTCCCTCTCTCTTTGTATTGAAACTGAAAAAAATGATATCTTTAAAATTTTTAAAAATGATCATCTTTAAAATTCTTTGTAAAGAGGTAGCAATAGTCAACCAGATATTTCTTTAAAATTTTGTCTTGATATTGTCATTTGACTATATAGGCATGTGGGGGCCAACTAAAACATTCATAAGTCAATCTTTAAAAGAGATATCTAGCCGACTATTGATCCCTTTTTACAAAGAATTTAAGATGCTCTCTTTATATTAAAACTTTCAATACAACTTTTACTTTGTTGAAGACTCATTTCAGAATTGTAGAATACCCAAGCAAGAGACATGGAATAGATTATAATTTCAATAATTGTAGTTTAATTCAAATTATTTTTTAGGTTAAGAAAGCAACAAGTAAAGTCAAAAGTGTAATGGTGGATCTTGGAAAACTCAAAAATGAGACATGACTCATTATTATTTTTTTGGAATTTTGTTTATGATTTTCTGTTCATGAGGGTTTGCAAATCTAATATTCTTTCAACTATAACAAAGAGTTGCTATGGTTAGTCATAAACATTTGTTTTGATAGAGAAACTATGACTGGGATAATAGAGAAATTATAAACCTTCCAGAATGTATGGGAAAACACAAACTGAACTACATAGGCCTTAAATGATAATGTAGGTCATAATGTCGGTGCTCAAAAATAAATTCAACTTTCCATGCTAGTGCATAGGAATGAGAAGATTAGCATAATACTAAATTATATTTAAATCTTCATTTTTTGTAATTTTGTCTTGATATTGTCATTTGACTATATAGGCATGTGGGGGCCAACGAAAACATTCATAAGTCAATCTTAAACATTTCTTGAATGAAAATTTGAATTTCTTATTGATCCTGGTTGCCATAATGGCGACAAACCAATACAGGACAATTGGCTTTTTCAGACACAGAATACAGGAACTATCTATTGACACTAGTATGTTATTGCAGATGACTTTGATGAGCAATATTTTTTGGTTTAAGTTCCAATTCTTTTGGCCAGTGTATACTATCTCTTTACATAGAGAACAAGACAACTTTAGACAACTTTTATTCTATCTATTGAAGTCAAATACATGTTTCGAGTTCTTTTTTTACATGTTTCAAGTTCTTTTTTTCATGCGTTAGGGTTAGGATTAGGGTTAGGGTTAGGGTTAGCGTTAGGGTTAGGATTAGGGTTAGGGTTAGGATTAAGATTAAGATTAGGATTATGACCTAACCATAACCATAACCATAACCCTAACCCTAATACTAACCCTAACCCTAATTCTAACCCTAACCATAACTTTAACCCTAACACTAACCCTAACCCTAATCCCTATTCATGATGATAAACCTATTCATGATGATAACCCCAACCCTAATCCCAATTTTAACTCAAATCTAACCCTAACATAGGAGAGAGAGTTGACAGAAAACCTAAAAACCAACCTACCAGGGCTACCACAAAGCTGAATCAAGAGTACGACATACACAAAGAACTAAAACCCCTATCGATACCATTGCCAAAAATGCAAAGCAAGCCACTAAAATGGTGAAGAAAGCTAGAACCACCAAAAACACACTGACCCAAAAAACCCCATAACAGAAAGAACAAACCCCCATCTTATAGGAAATTATTTAAAACTGAAAATTCACCAAACTCATCCTTCCAATCTTCTTTGTCCACCACCATCAGCTTGAACACTTTCTTCAGAAAGATGATGGCAACTGCTGCTAATGACCTGTGTCACATCAAACCCGGACCCTGCAAATCCAAAAGGAACAGATAGATTTTCACCATGTCCTCCAAGTGAACCTGCTCCACATCACAAGGATGAGGGAAACCTCTTCCCTCTATCTCCGTGAAGCACCTCATTGACACCTTCTACTAGGTCCTTCTTGAAGAGCTTCAACAACAGCTGCTCAGCCTCGACCTTCGGCTCTAGATTAGCAAGCAACGAGGAAAGAAAGTGAGACGAGATGTGTAGATTATCTCTCCCATAGTCCTTAGCCTCCAAATGACCCAAGCCCAACACCATCTTTACCGCTGCAAGCACCAACGGGTCATACTCCAACAAAATTCGCTTCAGACGTTGGTTAGTGACTTCCCTACAGGAAGCTTGTCTCACCGATGAGCGCAAGGATATTGGCATGTCCACGCCAAAGTGAGCTAAGCCAGAAACAAATACCTCCACTATGAATTTAGTGCACTTCGCCATCCTCAACCTTCTCAGAGACACTAGATAGAAGGGAAGGCAGGAAACCCTAGAATTTCACATCAAAAGAAATGAAGCAGAAGCGAGCCAAGCAAACTATAATAAACCCAGATTTTGAAGATGCCACCACCCCTTCAAAACATACCAACTCTCATTTAATGAGATGGCAATCCAAGAAAACCAAGTACGAAAACTATTAGTACATCATTGAAGAATGTTGTGGCCAGCTTAGAACTGACAACCCGTACTGTCGTCTTTGATGCAACACTAAAGCATGCCACACATCCAACCAAACTACCACCTCAAGAGTACCTCTGTCTGACGAACACCACCATGGAAAACATGCCACTTCCCTCTGCCTACCTAGAGGGACGCCCTCCCTACCTCCCACAATTCATATAATATAATATTATTATTATATTATATTATTATTTATCTTAATATTATTATATATCTAATAATATAATAAAATATATTAATTCATGTTATGTGTTGCGTCGTGACTATTACTAGCATATATATCTTAAATTTAAGATATATAAATTATGCTGAGATACATCAAGGCATTTATTTTTTCAATATAATACATCTATATTAAAGTTGAATGATGAAAAATTAAATGTCTCGATATATCTTGACGTAATTTATATATCTTAAATTTAAGATATATATGCTAGTTTTTTAGGTTAAGAAAGCAACAAGTGTAATGGTGGATCTTGGAAAACTCAAAAATGAGACATGACTCATTATTATTATTTTGGAATTTTGTTTCATATTTTCCGTTCATGAAGGTTTGTAAATCTAATATTCTTTCAGCTATAACAAAGAGTTGCTATGGTTAGTCATAAACATTTGTTTTGATAGAGCAACTATGAATAGGATAATAGAGAAATTATAAGCCTTCTAGAATGTATGGAAAAACACAAACTGAACTACATAGGCCTTAAATGATAATGTAGGTCATAATGTCAGTGCTCAAAAATAAATTCAACTTTCCATGCCAGTGCATAGGAATGAGAATATTAACATAATACTAAATTATATTTAAATCTTCATTTTTTTTAATTTGTCTTGATATTGTCATTTGACTGTATAGGCATGTGGGGGCCAACTAAAACATTCATAAGTCAATCTTAAACATTGCTTGAATGAAAATTTGAATTTCTTATTGATCCTGGTTGCCATAATGGCAACAAACCAATACAGGACATTTGGCTTTTTCAGACACGAAATACAGGAACTGTCTATTGACACTAGTATGCTACTACAGATGACTTTGATGAGCAATATTTTTTGGTTTAAGTTCCAATTCTTTTGGCCAGTGTATACTATCTCTTTACATAGAGAACAAGACAACTTTAGACAACTTTTATTCTATCTATTGAAGTCAAATACATGTTTCAATTTATTTTTTTCCATGCTTTAGTCTTCTTATCTATGATGTGTCATAGTAACACAAATTTTCTAACTTTCCTAGAGCACATAGTTGGCAGACTCATTGAGTTTTCAACAAGTCTTGAAAAACTTGTGAGTCTTTATGACTTTAACTCGCTGAGTCTTTCTGCTGAGTCTTTTCTGAAAACTCATAAGTTTTTGGTGAGCTTTGGCCAAAAACTCACAAGTCTTTACAAAAGACTCGCCAGATACATAAAAAATGAAAAAACCACAAAAAAAAATCGAAAAAGTTGCTGAGTTTTTTTTTGAGTTTTCTCAGAGTTTTTGTTGACTCGTCAGATTTGGGTTTGGCGAGTTTTTTTCCGAGTCAAGTTTTCCAACATACCTGCTTTCAATGCCTTTGAACTATGAGCTCTGTTATGATTACACTGATTTAGCTTTTATCTGGTTTTGGACAGACTTTGGCAAAGTCTTTTGAAGTCACGGAGCTTCCAAGTATGGAAGGGATATGCATGTTCTCTTTATTTTATTGATATGGTAGAATGAGTAAGTAGGATGACAAATTTCTTATATGGGAGTTTATTTTCTATGCAGTACAGTCTACCAAGTTTATAGCCCAGAAACAGTGGGTTGTGGCTGGTACAAATGACATGATTATTCGAGTCTACAATTATAACACCATGGACAAGGTGAAAATATTTGAAGCACATAGTGACTATATCAGGTGTGTGACAGTCAATCCAACTCTGCCCTATGTTCTGTCATCATCGAATGACACGCTAATCAAGCTTTAGGACTAGGATAAAGGTTGGCAATGCACCCAAATATTTGAAGGTCATTCACATTATGTGATGCAAGTTGCCTTTAATCCCAAGGACACAAATACATTTGCTAGTGCCTCGCTGGATCACACTATAAAGGCGGGAATTAGTGCTCTTTCCAATCTAAAAATTCATAAACTAAGGTTGATTTGACAAGTTTTATATCCATTTGAAAAGTTTCTTTGTATATCTTGTAAGCCAAAATTTGGCATTATTTACCAGATATCATGTTTCTTTCCAATTAATTTGCCTACTTGAATGTATCATCCAGATCTGAAGTCTTGGCTCACTAGAACCAAATTTTACGCTTGATGCCCATACAAAGGGTGTAAATTGTGTTGACTACTTTACAAGAGGTGACAAACCATATTTGATTTTAGGTTTAGATGATCATACAACAAAGGTGCTCTTTACAAGTTCCTTTTTAATTCATGTCTATTATTTTTTGTATGAATCTTTTTGAATATTAGTGCATTGTTCATTTTCTTTGGTGTACTTGTATCAGGTGTGGGACTACCAGACAAAAATTTGTATCTAGACTCTAGTGAAGGACATACACATATTGTCTCAACAGTTTTTTTTCATCTTGAACTTCCTATCATTATCACAAGCTTAGAAGATGGTATTGTATGAATTTGGAATTTAACAACATATAGGCAAGTTTAATGGAATTATTTTTTATTGGAGCTTGTAAATATGGAATATGTTTTCAATGATAGTACCACTTTCTTTTGTAGCACTTCTGATGATGTATCCATACTGTCTTCAATCCTTTACTGACAGTATTGGACAAAGTAAAAACTATATAGGTTCTTGTATATGGGTTGTATAAGGGCCATACTGTCATGGATCTTGTATCATTGTTTGGATTGAAGTTGTTGCTCTTCCTATTTGTGAAAGAAAGGAATTTAATGATTAACTTTTGGAAGGATTACAATAATGCCATATCTTGTCAACTATTATCATTTGTTGTACTTTGAAGCATTTATCAATATTTAGATATGATGGTTGAAGTTGTTTAGTGGTGTGTTGACAACTATGATTAACTATTGAAATATTCCTTTGTAGGCTAGAAAACACATTGAATTATGGCCTAGAATGTGTATGGGCCATTGGCTATTCAAAAGGATCAAACCGGTGAGGATGTATTACCTTGTTAACACTTTATTTTCTTGTTTTCTTCTTGTTGCTATCTAAATAGCTACACACTACATGTGTTCAACAAGTTAAGGCAAAACATCCCTTATGACCAAGTACAATCTATCCATCAATCAACCTAAGATGTTACCAAAAATGTTTATTTATGTCATTGTGTCTCTAAATATTCTTTGTTTGTTTGTTTTTTCACATATCTAAAAACCCATATTAGTAGCAATAACTAAATTACAAGGTCTATCTAGTTATTTTGTTGAGCAATCAGTGAAACTATTGTTTTTTTCCTTAAAAGTAAATTCTTATTGCAACTTAGATAATTGTTTTTTAAAAATATTTAACTTCATTTTATTTTATTCATTTTGAATTTATAAAAAAAGTAAATTTACTTTGTTTTAAAAAAAATTAAATGTATCTTGTTTTATTTATTTTTGATCAGCTTTGATAATTGTTATTTTTTATGCTCTCTTTATGTTATTTAATCTTGCTTTCGGTAGGGTTGCTATTGGGTATGATGAAGGCACAATCATGATCAAAATTGGTCAAGAGGAGCCAGTTGCTAGTATGGACAGGAGCAGGAAAATTATTTGGGCAAAACACAATGAGATACAGACAGTAAATATTAAGGCAATTGGAGCAGACATTGAGGTTGGATCTCTTTTCCATAGACCTTTTTGATGTTTAATGTTGCATTTACAAGACATGATTAGAAATTTATGATCTACAAATTCATTTATTTTTGAATTTTGATGTTTACAGGTGACAGATGGGGAGATATTTCCATTAGTTGTCAAGGAATTGGGTAGTTGTGATTTATATCCATAGGAAAGGACCTTCAGATAGATATTGATAATTGTCTTAATTGTTTATGGGATTATGGCTATAATTTTTTATTGAAAACCGCTGTGTGAAGGAATTTTGGTTATGGGAATGTTTTTGTTCCATTTATTTTTTGAATGTCTTTCCCAAGTGGTTGAGTAAATGTTATTACACCGAATCTCTTCTAGACTAATCCTAGTAACATGATTATTTGAAAAAAACTATTGGGCTAATGATTTATAGTGTGGTCTATTACACAACTTAAAACACAATCCAAATGGAAGGTTTGTTGTGGTTTGCGATGATGGAGAGTGTATTATTTATAATGCCCTTGCATGGAGGAATAGGTCCTTTGGATCTGCCCTTGAGTTTGTTTGGGCATCAAATGGAGAATATGTAGTTTGAGGAAGTACATCCAAGAATAAAATTTTCAGTAAAACATTTCAGGTTTGAACTATTTTGAAAGATTTTATGTTCATTAAACATCTAGTTAGAATACTATCATGGTTAAAATGCTATATATTTCTACTTCATCAATTGAGAATAAGTGGTTTTCAGTTTTGAGTGCTCCGAGACATCAAAGATACACTTTTGTAATTACTTTTTAGTGACACATCCTTATTGATGAAAACCATTTTCTTTGTGATCTCCTTTCTTGTAAATATGGTTATTGATGTAATCATCTGCTGCTAAGTTGTTGGTCCTATTACAGGGATAGGGATGTGTACGGGTACATGGACATCAAAGATACACTTCCCTTATTACATTTTACTTTTTTAGTGCTACATCCTTATTCATGAAAACCATTTTCTTTGTGATATCATTTCTTGTAAATATGGCTATCAATGTAATTATCTCCTGCCAAGTTGCTAGTCCTAGTATGGGGATAGGGTTCAAATGCAAGCACACCATCCACCAACACTACTTTATGGATCAATCCCCCAGCCTTCCATATCTTACACAATTTTTTCGTGTCCTTACCACCTACAACATCACCATCTTGACAGAACTAGAGCATGAAACCACCACACCTGAGAATTTCACCCCATGGAAGATCTCTCCATACTATTTAGATTGAACCACACCAGAAGAACTATTTAAATAAGTAATGCTTGTTTTATTATGCAAACAAGGGTAATCATTACCTATGTAATATAGTGTGTTTTTTTTTCTTTTTGCAAAAATGTATTGATAAACCCAAAAAAGGGGATAAAGTTAGGGTGTTGGATCTATTTGATGGTGATGTTGTGGGCATTGGGTAGATTCACTACGTATCTATTGTACATGGAGTCAACTTGAAAGGAATAGGAAATGCAAATGTAAACATTTTAAAGGCCACAAGTAACATACCCGTTGTTTATAAAGACAAAATAGATGGAGTTGTTCATTTGAAAGAGAAAGAGGGAACCTTCACACAGTGGCCACTAAAATATTTGCAAAAAATGACATAGTTGAACATGTTTATCATGTACTAGTTGTTAGACATCTTAGCTCACTGCTTTATGCAATTTTTTGAATGTGTTGTTCATGGATCTTAATTATCATGGTGTATTTGAAAGAGTTGGAAACTCTTAGACAAGTTTGGGTAAGTGCACCAAGATGGTCGCACTTTTGTGGCCAAACAAGAAAAAAACAAGCCATAACGCATTCACGTTATAACGCGTTCGCGTTATAATGCGTTCGCGTTATGTCTTTTTAAAAGCAAAAAAAAAGCGAATCCAAATATAAGTGCAATAAATAACGCGTTCTCATTATAACGCGAGCGCATTATTTAATCCTAAACGAACATATCTCTTGGTTAATGGCGCTGGTGTTATGATAAATTTGGATTTTTTAAGCTTTAGATGGGTACATTTTATGGGGTGAAAGAGGATTAAGGGTGCCAGGAGGCAGAGGGATTGGCAGCGGTGGGGGAGGGAGATGCCGGGGAGGAAGGGAGTGAGAGATGCCACTCTCGGCCTCTCCACCCCTCTCCCACCCTCTCCCATCGTCTCCCACACTCTCTCCCACCTTATCCTACACTCTCCCATCCTCTCCCGCTCTCTCCCACCTTATCCTACACTTTGCAACCCTCTCCAACCTTCCCTACTCTCTCCCACAATCTCCACCATATCCCACCCTCCCCTAACCTTTCTAACACCTTCTC
>VDFB02026953.1:0-31080 GCA_007258455.2 Sequoia sempervirens
CATTGCCCACAATTTCTTCATTCTCCTGAACATCTTCCATTGTTTCCTTCATTTCAACGCCTTCTTCCTTTGGTGCAATGTTTAAAACTTCATTATCAACTACAACTTCTTTTGGCTCAATCGTGCTATCCTCCTAAAACTCACCCCTTTGATTGTTAGATGGTGTGGTTCTATGCTCCTTCAGATAAGTTTCATGTGCTTCTTGGCAATCCCTTGAAAATTCTATGCTCCAAATACCTGATTGTTCCGACAATCCTAACTGATGCTTCACTTGGCTAATGGCCTCCTTGCATAATTGACAAGTGAATTCTGAATGTCTTGCATTGTGAATTCTATACTAGCCAGCCAACAAGATGCATTCCACGAGAAACTTTTCAATGCCCAACTGCTTCCTGCTCATTTCTTTGTATCTCTCGAAGAATTCACTGAGACTTGTATTTTATGATTCATGGTTTGTTGGCACCACTAGTTTGAAAATATCAAGAGAGAGGATTTTTTTCTGCAAAACTAGTTGTACCCTTGACAAGAATGTCACACAATTTAATTTGTTGTGCCAAGTGGTACCGTGAATTTTGCATCCATCTCTCGCTGCTAAGTCAGATAACTTCTTTGGAGACAACTGTGCATTCAAAACTCAATGTAGCAAGGGAAAATCAACTTGACGACCTTCATGGTCATAAGAAATTTGTGATTGTTGCCCATTCATTGAAGAATCTCTTTTGTTGGAATTTTTAAATTTTCACTTCTTTTTAGATTTTTTGACATAAAAGAGATCTAACATATCTCTGATTTGGCATTTCAAACTTTATATTGGTTCCATCTAGTTGAATTTCTCCACTAATGCTCAGCCCTCCTTCTAGTGTCAATTATGTTGGCATGCTAGAGGAGGGTAAAAGAGTCCCTAAGATTGTCTCCACATATAATAAAACTTAATAGGATTTGAGTTCAATTGCTCAGTTGTTCGTGTTCAACCCTCCTGGCACCAATTTTGTTTATGTGTTTTTCGTGACCGTACCAACACAGAATAAATTTTTGCAATGGATACTCTATCCTCTCTTGAACAAAGTCTCTTGCATGCTAAGATTGTGAGAAAGATCATGTATTTAACTCCAAGGTTCCTTCATGCAGCAGATATAGTCTTAGTTGGATCGTTGTGATTTGTTGGTATCTCAAGGGGGACTTACATGCCTGTTCAGCTGAAGCTCAACGAGAAAGAGATTTTCACAAGATTCAGAAGATTTTCAATGAAGTTCAAATTTCCTAATACTAACCCAAAATACTGAATATAAATGGTTGCAGGGCCTAAGAAGGTACTACTCTACTCTAAGGTGTGGACATGGCGATCAATTCTTACAGACTTCAACCAAGCTTTGCTTTGCCTCACTTCGGACAGCTTCCACAAAACCGATGCAATCTTCAAAGGAGTAATCAAAGGTATTCAAATCATAATTCAACATGAAGACACCGTCACAACGACGCATACCAACATATGAATTATGAACAAAGTTAAGTTTGTAATGTTCTAGTTGACCACACAAGGTGAATTCACCATCAGCAAACACACTAGTGGTATGGATAGATGAATTTTGCTCAAATCAAACACCACATTCCACTACTAGCATCTACTTGCATGAAATGGAATTTATTCTACTTTAAGATTCTACTTGAATCGGAAGGACAAAGAAATCTTGCTAGCTGCTAACAACAAAAGATGAAATCATCATCAATGAAAACTCTTTTTATTATGAGAGTGTTCACAACAACTTCTTGCAAAGCATTTAATGAGAAATTTTTCCTTCCTCTTCAATCTAAGCTATCACCAAGCTATCTCTCTATTCTAATCTCTGATCTAATATAATGAATTACAAATGAGGGGGGATGCCCCTTTTATAGTTGGCCCAATCCAATGGACGACTCAGATTCAATTACAATGAAGGGATTAGATTGAGCCACATAAACCCCAAACCTAAAAACCCCCACCAAAAGAGTGGGGTAATAAATGAGAAATTAATGTCCACCATCTTCTAGAAGATTCTTATCCATAGGAACATTCACATTGTTCTTGTTCTTCTTCTTGACTGCAAACTGGATGAGTTTGGTCATCATGGCTTCAACTTATTCCTTAGTCTTGAGGGAATTTCAGTGCTTGAGGATGATCTTCTTCTTAGTCATCATTCTTCAATTCTTCAATGCCCGAGCCTTCATTATTTCTCCACCCCTGATCTTGAAGGATTTTCGTATCTTGGACTCACGCATTTCTTCTTTGCCACCTGCCTCCTTGAGTTGGGCGTATATTGGGTCTTTGAGGAGAAATTTCAACACTTAGCCATTTCTCCCCATGGAGGATCTTGAAACATGTAACTTTATCTCCCTAGCATTGTCATGGAGTATTTGGTCCATCAGCTCTAGCCATCACGCCTTGGTCTTGGTGTTCATCATGCAAAACAAACAAAAGAAGAGCATCAAAATGCTTTATAGTATAAATTCATTCCACTTACCTAATCCTGACATTTTGATTTCCATGGTCTGATTGGCCTCATTCATCATTTTCTCTAGCAGACTTTACCTTCTTTACAACCTTTCATTATAGGCGGATTTGATGGGCTCTGCAAATTTCTTCATCTTGATGGTGCAATTGGGATGGTGGTGTTTCATTTCTCCCTTCAAAAACTTCTCACCTTGACATCTCTTCCTTGAATGCATGCACTTTCATTTTCAAACACTTAGAAGAATTTCTTGACATCTCTAGTTGGCAAGGCGCATCTAGGTGGGTCTTCTTCTAGTTTCATTACTTAGAAAAGTTTCAAAGCATCTCTCTTCACTTTGGGCGCATTTGAGGGGTGTAACTTTTATTTTGCTACACCTTAGAAAATTTTCAATTTCATCTCTTGACTTAGGCCCATTTCCACCCTTACACTTTCAATTCTCAACACTTCGAAAAGTTTTCTTACCTCCCTCTCAAGCTTGGGCGCATTCGGGAGGTTGCACTTCTAGTTTCATTGCCTTAGAAAAACTTATTTTTCACCTTGTCATCTTGGGTGCTTCTAGGGGGTCATACTTTCATTTGTCAACACTTAGAAAATTTCTAGGCATCTCTCCAAGCTAAGATGCATTTGACAAGGCCTACTTCCACTTTCAAAGACTTAGTCAAAATTCCAAGCTCTCCAATCAATTTGGGTGCATCTGGGGGTATGGGCTTTCAATTTTCTAGACTTAGAAAATTTCTTATAGCCACCTTCTTTCAAGGGCACATTTAGCCTCTTGTACTTCCATTTTATTGCCTTAAAAAATAAAATTAAACCAACCTCTTGGCACTTGGGTGCATTTCACCCCTTCTAGTTTCATTTTCCATGACTTAGTCAAATCTCCATCAACTCATCTTTCATTCTCTCTTAAGGGCACATTTGGGGATGGGAGCTTCCAACTTTAAACACTTAGAAAATTTCTCTATCTCCCCCTTCAAGCTAGGTGTAGTTGAGGTGTTTTGCTTTTAGTTTCAATGCCTTAGACAAATTTTAAGGTATCTCTCTAAGTTAAGGCACATTGAGCACCTTGAGCTTTCAATTCTCATCACTTAGAAAAAATTCAACTTCCTCTCCAAGTCAGGATACATTCAGGGACCTCTACTTTCAATTTTCAAGACTTAGAAAAATTTTAAGCTCTTCTTCTCAACTTGGGTGCATTCAAGGACCTCTACTTTCAATTTTCAAGACTTAGAAAAATTTTCAAGGCCTTTTCTTTCCTAGGGCACACTTGGAGGTCTAAGCTTCAAGTTTCCAATACTTAGGAAAATTTCAAGCCCCCTTTTTCAAGTTTGGGCGCATTCAAGGGTCTAAGCTTCCAATTTCAAGGACTTAACTAAATTTTCACCCTCCATTTTGCTCTTGGGTGCACCAGAGCCCCTGACCTTCCAATTTTCAACACTTACCAAATTTTTCATGACTATTCAAGCTTCTTAAGGCACATTTAGTAGGCTGAACTTCCATTTTGCCATACTTAGATGAATTTTCAACTCATTTCAGCCCGCTAGGGCAGATTTAAGGTGTTCTTTTGATTGCTCGTGATGTCTTCAACTTGCCCTAACCTACTATTTTTAGAAAGTTGTGAAGTATTCATGATTTTCAATGATTTTCCACTTTTGAAGACCTGATCTTTGTTCAACTTGACCTTCGTGATGCAACTAACCTATTCACACCTTCCATTCATGCTGACTTGCTATTTATAGTAACTACTTGATTTTCAAACTTCTGCAACTCTATTTGACTTGGAATTTGTTCCATGGGGTCCTCGTCACTTGCTTGAATTGCTCACACTAGTGCTTGTTGCTGACCTGCTATTTATAGCCCTGTCTCTGGAGGTGACTTACTATAAATAGTAAGTGCTCAGATCGTGCTAAAATTTTACCAGTGGATAGCTTGAAAGGTACTGATTGTAATGGGATACTTTAGTTTTCAGAGATTCTGGTGTTTGACCCCTCATTTTGAGTCCCAAAGTTGGAAACCCTAATTTGACTTGCATGTTGCTCAAAAGATCTTCGTTTGACCCCGTTTCTATTGCATGTCACTTTGTTCGTGATGTTGAAGTGTTGGGCAGCTACCAGAGTGATCTTGCTAAAAATAGTAAGTGTCTGAAAAAATTGACCAATTAGCTACTAGATGTGTTTGCATGTCACACAACCCGAGAGATCACACAAAACCTAGAAAAACCCAGCAAACTGGACTGCATGCAGGCACTAGCTAAAAATAGTAAGTTCCTAAAAAGTGATCAACTCTGCTTGCATGTTACCTTGTTGCGTAGCTCTTGAAAAAACCATGAAGAACATGCTGACATGCACTAAAAAATCCTACATGCAAACCCTAAAATTTTCTCTCAAAGAAAACTTTGTGAAAAGGTCTTGATCCTAGTTTGCATGTTACATCACTGCGAAGCTCCTGAAAAACCCACAAAGAATATCCAAACATGTGTTGAAGAATCGAACATGCAAACCCTAAAAATAGCCTCCAAAGTCAAGACTGTTGAAATTTATCATCTCATCTTGCATGTTATATCATTGCATAGGTCTCGGAAAACCCATAAATATTCTCCAGACATGCACCAAAAAACTTCGCATGCAAACCCTAAAAAAAACCTCTGAAGCTTGAGTTGTCAAAAATTAGCATCTCAGTTTGCATGTCATATCATCGTGAAGGTCTTGAAAAACCCAGAAAGATTCTGCATACATGCATTGAAAACTCCAACATGCAAACTCTAAAATTGGCTCCTGAAGCCTGGATGCTAAAAATAACAAGTTGTCTGTTTCAGCTCAAAATTTGCAGGCAAGCAATTTGAATTGTCTTAATCATGATGCAACAATCAGAATGCAATTAACCAACTCAAATTGACATGAAAAGGGAAAACCCTAATTCTATAGACTTAGCCAAAACTTCAAATTTAAGCTCAAAGACAGGCACATCCCCGGAAAGACAAGCAACAAAGAGAGAGACAATGGGAAAAACCAACCAAAATCAAGCCAAAAGACTCGAACGAAGCAAAAATTAGGGGGTCCCCAATTGCAATGGGGCAATGTGTGAAAAGGTCACAACAGGTCCCAACTCTTCAATTCTCAAGGGGGGCCATTGGTTCTCTTACCTTAGACCTAGGATTTGAAATTATTTAAAAGAGTTAGAACCTTGCCAAATTTTATTCATCTAGCCACCAAGAACTTTCTTCATTAGATAAATTTCAAACTAAAGTACAAACTCTCAAATCATGATCAAGAGACTTATCAAATGGTTCTTTCTTCCATTCCCTTATAGTCGCTTCATAATTTGGGTGTGTGGTGCTTCAAGCCTTGGTGGAAGGACTAGAAATGCTTTCTAAATACTCCTTTTTGGAGTTATAGGCCCTCTAAGGGCTACTCTTGGCTCTCTCCTCACTTACATATGCTTGATCATCTTAACTTTCATTAGGGGTTGTAGTCCTCTCGTGACATTTGGCAAAAAATATTTCAAGGTGCTTGTGTTGGATCCTAAAATGGCTCACTTTGTTTGGTGTTTTTTGTACCAAGGTATTCCTATGGGGACCCATCTCACTCACATGAGAATTCCCACTCTAAATTTCCCTTTCTGTGGTCATATTGGGTCGCTCAAGCACCTCTTTTGGTTTTTTCCTTGAGCTCAAGAAGCCTGGAATTGGATCCATGACTTATTTTGGCCCTTCAAGCTTACTCCCTTCTCATGATACATGATTATTCTTGGGGATTGGCCTAATCTCCCTCACAAGTTTACCCATGTATGACACACTTTCAAGGTGGAAATTTTATTTAGTATTTTAAAAGATAGAAATGTTACATTGTTTAATTGTAGTACTACTAATAAATGCATTTCTTTATATACTAAAGCTATGATTTACTCTAATGTTTTTATGCAAATTTAGGTGCAAGCTAGTAAAGTTACCATCATGCATAGAATGACGATTACATAGAGGATCTCGGGGAAATCGACGCCCACCCCCTACCCAGTGTCTATAGGTAGGGCCGCTCAAATGACGGCATTTCGGGGAACAGCATCTCGAATGGTATCTAGAAATTGGTATCAGGCGGGGGCGACTATGGCTAAACTGCCTTGGAATTGGAAATGGTCGTTGTACACATGAAGTTTTGCATCTCCAAGAGTTCCTAAACCATTGGGTAATGCCCATTGCACTATTGTTCGAGTTCCTCTTGACTCCACTTTCTCCTTGTGGGCATCGACATGGGTGTAGCCACTCATGTAGATGTGACATTCGAGGAGACCATGAGTCTCTCTTGTGGTTCTATGTCGCAGAATCCTAGGGACAATGTTTCCCATGGATGATAGTCTCAACCCTCACATTTTCCTTCTTGAGGAGACACTGGTTGGTCAGACACCAACAAATTTCTCCATGTGCTACTTGTTGTCTCCCCATATCACACTCAACCATCCCTAGAGGAGAATGCAAAAGAAAATGCTCTCATTGGTTGGGAGCCAATCGATGACTCTACCCTGATGATGTTTGGAGGAATCCTAGTGATAAAGATCATCCTCCGCCTGACATAACCATAATTGCTTAGATGTTTTTTTTGTAATGATGTTTCAAGACTAGACCCTTTTGTTCTAGAGTCATGAATATGCTTCTCTACCACCTTCCCTTTTTCTCATAAATATTGTACCATTTTCTTTTCATTAATACACAGTTAAATAATATATATTCGTAAAAAAAATCTTTCTATTCTTTTATAGAGATTTATATAAAATATCTATATTAACTTTATACACTAAATAGATTAAATTGCACATTAACTATACATACTCTCGAAACAATGCCCAAAATATTATAAAAACAGAAGTTGAAAAAGCAAAGGGTGTCCACGTTTGTATAAAAAAAAATGGTATCCACGTTTACCCCTCACGAGAATTTAACAACTGTAGACTCTGACCACGTTTCCTTTCCGTGGTAATAACGCTAAGATGCCTTGGAGTGTTGAGTGTGACGAATAAATGAGTGTCCCCCGCATATCTTGAATACAAAGGAACTTTGCTTATGTAATGAATGCCGCTCAGCTACCTACTCACTGAAGTCATTGGTTTTCACTGTGCAGGATATATACCACTCCAATAAAACAATGATTAGTGTGCTCAAATTGCTATGCGTTCAACCCAAGAAATGGTCTTTTAACAGGAGGCAACAACCTCTGTGCCGCCGGTAAAGCTCTTTTGACTTCACCGGCGGCTTCTCCGGATTGAACGGCTCAAAGCTCTACACGTACGATGCCCTCCCGCAAGGGAAGGGCAAGGAATAGGAAACGGAGTGGGCCAAAGCACTAAAAGGAGGGAGGAATAAATGAGGGTCTATTCTTCATTGCTGGCAAAAACCAGGTTGATCTCGAGGTCCATATGTTTATACGGAAAGGAGACGGTAACTTTCCAAGAAGCTGTTCCCATCTCTACAAGGATAATTAATCATGGGTTGCCCTGATTCTTGACATGTGTTTTCTATCTTCTCATATACTACGCACTCCAATTCAAACCAATCAATTTTCCGAGGTTTATAAGAGTTCTTCAATACTTCTTGGTTGGTTGTGAATTCTCTGTTGAAGGGTAGGTATCGAAATAACCAGTTTTTTCAGTAGCGAAATATTTAGTGATGGTAAGGAATGTAATGGCTTGAGGTAAATTCATCGTGAACAAATTCGCTTTCAACAATTTATCTCTGGAAAATTCATCGTCATGACATATTGCTGGTGGTGAATTTTTCACGAGATGAATTTGTCATGGTGATGAATTGTGAGTGATGAATTGTTGGAGGTGAATTTTCCTAGAGCTGGTGAATTTTCCACGAGATGAATTTGTCATGGCGATGAATTGTGGGTGATGAATTGTTGGAGGTGAATTTGTTGATGGTGAATTGTTGGAGGTGAATTTGTTGACAGTGAATTGTTGGAGGTGAATTTTCCACAGGATGAATTTGTCATGGCGATGAATTGTGGGTGATGAATTGTTGGAGGTGAATTTGTTGACAGTGAATTGTTGGAGGTGAATTTTCCTAGAGCCGGAATGTAATATAGTAATTGCACCGAGCATAGTTATGGTTAGTTTGAAAAGCTAGGTTTGGTGTTTTTTTCTTCAATTATTAATGTTTTTCATTTATAATCAGCAAACAAGAGTTGTAAGGTAGTTTTGTCCTTGTTTCAAGGTGTAAAGTTGTCTTGTTGGAATGAAAATGTTTAGTTTGGATGTTTGAAAAGTTAGGTTTGGTGTTTTTCTTTTTTTAATTATTAATATTTTTCATTTTTAATCATTTGCAAACAAGAGTTGTAAGGTAGTTTTGTCCTTGTTTCAAGGTGTAAAGTTGTCTTGTTGGAATGAAAATATTTAGTTTGGATGTTTGAAAAGTTAGGTTTGGTTTTTTTCTTTCTTTAATTATTAATGTTTTTCATTTTTAATCATTTGCAAACAAGAGTTATAAGGTAGTTCTGTCCTTGTTTCAAGGTGTGAAGTTGTTTTGTTGGAATGAAAATATTTAGTTTGGATGTTTGAAAAATTAGGTTTAGTGTTTTTCTTTCTATAATTATTCATTTTTTTCATTTTTAATCATTTCCAAACAAGAGTTGTAAGGTAGTTTTGTCCTTATTTCAAGGTGTAAAGTTGTCTTGTTGGAATGAAAATGTTTAGTTTGGATGTTTGAAAAGTTAGGTTTAGTGTTTTTCTTTCTATAATTATTAATGTTTTTCATTTTTAATCATTTGCAAACAATAGTTGTAAAGTATTTTTGTCCTTGTTTAAAGGTGTAAAGTTGTCTTGTTGGAATGAAAATGTTTAGTTTGGATGCTATATTTTTCTTTCTAATGAATCAAAGTGGTTTATATGATGACACTTTTCTATTATATCAATCAAAATTTATAAAAACCTTTGTCATTATCAAACAAGAATTAGGTAAAGCAATAATAAAGTATATATATTAAGAATTTACATATAACATAGTTTACTAAACACTAGATTTATAATATAAAATAGATGACATAAACATATTCAAGTTACATAAACTATCTTAGAAACTATAAAAAACTAAAAGAAAATGATTAAGAATTTCCGCTTAAGCTTTGGTCTTGTGCTTGATCATCTTTTGAACCATAATTTTAATAATTAGTTTCCCATGTTTGCACATGCATGTTCCTCACACAAAAGTGAAAGTGAATTAAGGACTTTTCTAGCCTTTACCAACACATAATAGCATAGATCATTTTCATGATTTTCTAGGGCTTCTATTGATTTTTCTAACCTTATAGTAAGGAAAACATACTTAGTGGTATAGGTAGTGCTTGTATCTCTAAAGAGAACACCCCACCAACATCTACCATCCCTATATCCTAGCCATAAGCTTCCAATGCATCTTCCAATTTCTTCTCGAGAATAAGAGCTTCCTTTAAATATATATTCTTGCTAACTCCTATACCATACCATCATCATGTAGAATGCATGTATCATTAGAGAGGAAGATGGAGGCAATAGTATTGAAACATAGTTTTTGAGGAAACTCCATAAGGATATCCTAACCCACAACTTTATGTAACACACTCTCCATGAGCAAACAACCAATTATAAATACATCCCTCATCTTATCCAACTCATATCTCCTAAAACCATGAACCTCTCACTACCATTGTGACAACAAAGTCCATTGATTTATGATTTTTTTTCATTTTGAAATAGCCATGAAATAACTAAGATCAAATTAATATAAATAAAAATTTAAATGTAACGCCAAGAGGAACCTTCCCTTAGACTACTAGTTAAAATCATGGAAAATCCTTGCTGCATCATTAGGAATAAATTATCCCATGAAAAGTACTAGTTCAAATTAATTTGGCAATAAAATCATGAAACTAAAAGTAGTTCAATGTCATTCAAACACTATTAAGAGATCCTAAACACAATGAAAGTTCTTGGAAAGGATTTTCCAAATTCTTTCAAGCTCTAACATAAACTTATAAATAACATGAGATCACTTGAAAAGGAATCAGCATAAATGGTTCATCTTGTCATAGTACCATTCACACAAAGATTTCATATTGTTAAATATCAAGATGAGGATTCATAAGAAATATAAATATAACTTTTGTAATCATGACACATCCTACAAAAAGAACCCACATGATTGGTTAAAAAATATTATGAGGTATGAAATACGTGTCACTATTATTCCAAAGAGGATTCATGAAGACAAATTTCCATAACGATTGCATTACCCCAAGAGTTAAGGCTTTTGTCCAATATTCTATTATAATATCTAGTAATAGATAAATTAGCTATCCTATCAACCAAACCATTTTCCTTCCAATAGAAATGCTTACATGACAAATGTGACAATCAATATAATACCTCTCAATCTAATTGAATACTATTATTAAATTTCTGAAACCCTGTACATGACTTGATTAGATAATATTGATTAGAATCATTAATTCTTCCTTAATGAAAATATTACATATCCTCATTATCAATTGTAATACTTAAAATAGAATAAAATGTTAGACCTGAAGCTAGTACTAACTTGAAGTTGTAAAGAAACAACCATAATTACTCTACCATCCCAATCCTTAATTCAACAACTAACACTTGAAACACTAAAATTACCTAATAAGGTTTATTGAAATTCGATTTCACTATATCTTGAATAGGAGGAAGCAAACCTAATTTTATTATGATACATCATAATAAATATATTAATGATATAGAACATTTGAATTGAGTTATCTATGTGTGTGTGTTTCAATGTCGACACTTTAATAATATTTATGGTTTCTTTGCTCTTGAAATTATAAAAGAAACTAAGAATGATATGGAAAATCATAATAAATATGGATTACAAATTTGAAATGAGAAAAAATATTTATTAATTTTTTATTCTAAATGTTAAAAATGCTAAAATAATTTTTTTTCTCTAAATGATCTCAAGGCTTGTGATAGGTTTCCCAAATTTTGTGGCCAAACATTTGGTTAAATTATTTGTGAGTCTTCCATACTTTCTTCAGAATGCTTCTCCTCATTTTTAATGTAATAGAAAGCCCTATAGAATCTTTAAAAACCTAATGTGGAGGATAGTGTCCTTTTCATATCATTTCTACACATACTTCCTTTGTGATTATGTTTCCATTATTCACCTAGGGTAGAATTTTGGTTTAAGATGTTGAATGGGAACTTTTTCTTGTTTAGCTATTAAATCTAAGAAATGGTATACTTATTTTGTTACATCATCAAATTTATTAAATCTAAAGAATCACAAGCCAATATTGAAAGGAAAGTATGAAAAAATCCTACTTAATCTAAAGAGAAGAACAATGATATTATGCTTAGATCTTTATAATTTTAGTAGAGTAATGACACTAAAAAATAGAAGTATGAGAAGATAAATATAAACACAACATAAAATATATCCTTGGTAAACCTTAATAAGGAAAAAACAAAGTTTCAAGCACATATCCAAGTTGCATTGGTTCTTCCAATTGTTACAATACATTCATAGAGACTTAGTACTTCACATGAGATCTACAATATGAAACTAGAGAAGTTCTAGTAGCATAACCCTTCATAAAATATTTCTACACAATCTTCATTTTAAACCATCAATATAAAAATTACGAAGACCTAGGAACTCTTCAATAGTTTTCAAAAACTATGGGCTCAAAACCATGAGCCAAAATTTGGACCAAATAGTCCAAGTCCAACTATGTATCCCTTTACAAGAGTAACTTCTCTATTATTAAATTTAACTCCTTAGTGGACCATTTTATCCCCAAAACCAAGGTAAAATTAACTCTCAATAACCCCATGCAAACACAAAATTACTCTCACACACTACTAATAATAGTCAATCAAATACATTATTCATACTTCACATAGTAATTGGTTCTATTAAATGACTTCTTACAAACATTATATGACCAATAACATACAACCAAGAGTGCCAACTAAGAATAATCAATGTTCTTTCTAACTGGAGCATCTTTTTCCATGTGGGCACATTATTTACAATATTATATATTAAATAATTCCAACCAAACTTATGACTTGCAAGGTGTACAACACCTAGCTCTAGCAATATCCTATTTATTGTAGATATATTAAAATAATCATATAAAGGTTTCCATTCAAGTGAGCAAAATACTAGGAGTTGATGTCCATAGCTATCTTCAACCATATAAAATTGGTTTTGCTCATAATATTCAACAATGCATATACAACATTCAAAGATGTCTCCACTTTCTCAACCATAACTCTCCAATCCTCCACCATATCATGAATACAATGATAATAAACATCAATTTCTTTATCAATTTGATGACCCTCTAGATATCATATTAATTAGATGAAACATGTTAATTAGATAGCCATTTATGCTCACATCTTATTTGTCTAATTTTTCTTTATCCAATCCAAGTTCACTAAACATACTCCAAGATCTCTCCATTAGTATCATGTTCATCCACTTTACAACTCTATTCTATTAATGGGTTTGTAGAATTGTCTCATTTCTCACAATACTATATTCCATGCAAAAGCAATCACAATCTATTGAAAGGAACCCTCCATCATTATTCATCCTCAACACATTGATCATTTTCCTTGAATAATTCTCAATGATAACTTTGAAATATTTTAACTTTAAGAGGACCTCATATCTATGCCTAAAGAATAATACCCATAATTTCCTAGACAAGTCATCAATAAAAAAACACAATGCATGGATTTCCCTAATGAAGGTACATCAACAAGACTAAAAGTATCACTATAATCAAATCCAAAATCCTCATAGATCTAACAGATCTTTACATTTCAAAGCACTGCGACCTTTCTAGCCAATATGGACCATACACTCATACCACAAAACTGTATTGTAATTCCATTAATCAAAAACTAAAAAATAATTACATTTTATAATGATTATATCTGATCAAAATCGAATTCCAAAATAGGCTATCCCATGTAATATTAGATTCCATTAACCATATTACATCCTTCCATCATAAAAGCACCTGCAAACCAACATCATTCATCTTAGTTATTGGAAATATGTTCCTTGACCTTAATGTGCAAAACACCATAAATTTATTCGGTTTTCCCATCTCCAAAAGAGAGATGACTCTACCATGAACAATAATCTTGAGAAAGGAGCTTTCTCCCAAGTAGATTCTCCCACCATCAAAGTTCCTATACTCATAAAACTATGGGGGTTCGATCAGTCATACACCGTCACATGAATATGTGGTAAGAAATACAAAAAAACAAATCTCTAGTGTCATCATTAGACGATCTCGAGTATAAATCATCATCATACTCATTCTTGACCACCACCTTTTCTTCGGATGGCACGTCGTTTTTACAGCTGTATGATGTGATACATTTGGTCTGTATAACCCTGTTAATGGTAGGAAATGGTTGTAGTTTTTGCAAGTGATTCTATTACTCACTATCCTGAATTTGGTATGATTGAACAACAGTTTAAGTTTGCCACATATTCAACTGTTTTTTCAATTTCATTCCCTTTATAAAGCGTTTTCATAAATCAATTGGGATATATTTTCTACGCCAAACAAAAATTCTTACATGGACTGCTCAATATGCTAGTAGGCATTTGTATTTGATTTTATGCACTCCTATTATTTGGATAAATCCTACACGACATTTCCTTTATAGGGGTTTCTAATTCTTGTTATATCTCATATGAATAGCATCAGTCAAATTCATTATCGGAAAATTCATCGTATCGTGGAAAAATTTACCGACAAATTCACCACCAGCAATTCACCTCGGAAAATTAATCGCAAAATTTTAATACGATGAATTTTCTACAGTGGTGAATTGTTGGTGGTGAATTTTCCTTGAGGTGAACTTGTCATGGCAGTGAATTTTCCTGCAGTAAATTGTTGGCAGTGAATTTTCCCATAATGAATTGCTGACGGTGAATTTTCCTAAAACCCCATATGAATACCATGTTACTCTTTCATTCTTTCTTGTTTGTGTTGAGTGTTGATCCGAAGGACCAGAAAATCCCAAAACAAGTTTGTGGAAGATAAGTTGTACTTCTTCCAATAAAAGGAATGCATACAGGTTAGGCATGAGATCAGAAATAACATGATGTTCATAGCTTTTTCTTTTTCTTTTTCTTCAAGTACCTGTACCTTCCATCAAACAGACACTAAATTTGGTGTGTTTAGAAGCAATGAGGGTAATCATTATTTGGAGTCCATGGTGGATGAGACCACAAGAAAGGAGATCTGTGAATCAGCCCTTCCTTATACAGAGGCTCTCTGGAAACATTTACATATTTAGGACGCCAACCTCAAACAACAGGTTTGTAGCACCCACCAATTATTCAGTCTTAAATGATTATATTTAATTATGTTTTGAATCTGTACATGTACAACCTGAATTCATGTCCAAGAAACTTGCCCATTTCCAGCAATCTACCTAGCCTTAGAAACTACTTGACATCGACGGTACTATGGTGTACAATTCATACCATGCAGCTTTATGATGCCTTCCTCATGCCTTAGTACCTGCTCCATGGTACTGATCAGAATTAGGAATATATATGCAAGTAAACGAAAAACGAACACTATTGCAGTGTATGATCTCCCTTTAACGATGCAATCACTTCTGTTAGAGAAAGTATATCTTATTAATGAAGCAGTTACAAATTGATAAGCAGAAGGTATTTTTCACAGCGTTTGTGATATTGTTATCAGAATTCAACAGTGTAGTTTTTTGAGTCAAATTCATTGAATCATGTTTCATGAGCAGTGTTTCACAAGAATCTATTTCTCATGAGAAAGAATGGTCCACTTAACACTCATTGCATCTAGGTGATGCATTGGATCTTTGTGGGAGGTCACCCATTCCAGTATTACTCCAACTCAAACATACTTAACCATGAAGTTTTCCCAAATTAAACCCACTTAACTTACTACCCCATATACTTAACCATAAAACCAAATTAAATCCACTTTTAACTTAGTACCCCATTTTCAAATTCTCATGAGAAGGTTGATTCAAGACTTCAGAATATTGGCAATCATAAAACAAGCTCATACAGCTTTGGCGAGAATGAATTAAAGCTGATTTTGAATGCAATACTCTGTGCTTTTCAAGCACAAGCGCCTGCTGCAAGGAATGGACGTAAATAAACATAGAATACATAGAAAGTAAGGAGATAGGACAGGAAAGAGTGTGCTGGTTAACACAAAATCTACGTGCATTTATTGATCAATGACACCTGTAACAGTCGACGTGTCATCCCCCAGTTTTCTCTAGCTAGTACAAAGCTGGAAGAAGATAATTAATTTTAAATCTCTGCAATATATGTTCACCTGCCACACTGAAATTCATTTGTAGCCAATAAAGAAATTCCAAACTGCTGTTTATTCTACTCGATAAAACCAAAAAAATATTGAAACATTACAAGGCAACTTAAGTTTTAAGAGGGATTAATTCACAAGGTAAAGAAATATTGTTTTATAAAAAATAGACCGGTCCTAATAAGAATACTAATGCAGCTAAATGAGCAGCTATAATTTATATCTTATTAATTATAAATTATTTTTTTATTAAGTTTGATGTGGTGATTTGTACAAAGTCATCAAATTTGGAAATATATACAAGTAATAGTGATCATCTCAAATGATGTTTAATTTGTTATTAGTTAAAAAGTTAAAATAATCTATGAAAAATTAATAAGTGGTGTAGAGAGTGTTTTGGTTTAGATTGTTTGTATTTATGAATTAGCTTTAATATGGTTTAGGTTTTTTTTTTTCCTTCTAATTTTTCTTTCTTTTATTTCGTATAATTTATGTAGGATAATTGAAGATTTTTTATATTAATAACATCTTTATTTTAGTTTATTTTGACAAAAGATTGAGATTATTATTATAATTCTTGTTTGTTTTTTACAAGTTTTGTTGCTTATTATGGTATCTAAAAATGTTCTAAAATGTAT
The DNA here is from genome assembly GCA_007258455.2 of Sequoia sempervirens. Taxonomy (NCBI): domain Eukaryota; kingdom Viridiplantae; phylum Streptophyta; class Pinopsida; order Cupressales; family Cupressaceae; genus Sequoia; species Sequoia sempervirens. The sequence goes on from VDFB02026953.1 coordinate 16,492, forward strand.
TTCTGAAATATATGATGAAATTATGATACTAATACTATTGTAGATGTTTCTATTTGGATAAATGTTGATTATATATGTTAATGGCATGAGATCTATAGTTTAATCATTTATTATGCCAATCATATACCCTTAGACTAATTGTTAACCATCTAGTTTAAACACTATTGGGAACCCCATGTCATTTAGCTCATTGGGGTTTGCAACTTTGCCAAAATGTTTTCTCTTTCAAAACCTTCATTAGATGTATATATTTATTTCCTTCTCTAGTTGCTAATTCATTTAAAGACTCTTTTGGTGTTGTCTCACTAGACCCATAATTTTAAAGTCTCTTACTAGGCTTTGCTCAAGGTCCCCCATCTTTGGACTTTCTCAGATTAAACCCTCCACCTACTAAGTGCTTTCTCTATCATGAGCTTCTATTTTGCACAGACCCACTATAATATTTTCTTTTAGTACATGGAGAGGTGAATCCATGAGTAACAATAACATTGAAACCTTCAAAATCCTCATATTTTAGTCTGCTCTTAACCACCAAGAGTTTATCTTGATGAAATTATGGGCATCCCCACTATCAATAAGAACCATGAACCGTTGTCCATATAGAACTTCTCAAACTTTGAATGGATAATGTCTAGGTTCTCCTTAATGAGTTATAAGTGTACCACTATTTTTACCTTCATCCTCCATATTTTTATATTCATTCTCCTTTATAACCATCAGTGGCTTAGGTTCCTCAAGATTGGATTCTTCATCATTTATTACCTCAATGTAATGGACTTGTCCTTTATCAACACATTCATGACTTGGATCTTTGTAAGAAAAATAAATCTTCTTCCTTTTGAGTTCATTTATACCAATCATTTATCCTCTTTTTGATATATGGTTGAAGTATGATCTTCTATAAAAATGCATGTGATCTAGGCCTTTCTATAAATCTACTTTTTGTGGCATAAATGAAGGTTCCTTGGATTGATATGGATTTTTTCTCTTTAGCATAGTTGGGTCAAGTGTTATATCTCTTTTCATTACTTCTTGTAGAGTAGAGGGTGAAAAAGCCTAAACAATATATTTGAGGGGCTCAAGCAAACTCTTAACAAAGAGAAAATTGATCTTTTTTTGAAATATATAATACAATTACTATATCATTATAAAATTATTAAACATAAGATTCTGTTGAGTTCTATTCTCTAATTCTTGAAAGCTCTTTGAAATTTTTATCTTTCTCTTTCTATTCAAAATAGTCTACAATCTTTTGATTAGAATCATCAAAAGTTTGCACAAGGATATGTGCTAGTATGATCAAACCATGATGTCACTAATCATAAGCAACACCTTCTAAATGTAATGGAAAAAATAGTATGTCATCTTGATCCTCCACATGGTTAAGAGTCAAATAGGTTTGCAATTTTATAACCGGGAACAAGTAGAAATTCATTTGCTACTATCAAATGTAGTGGAATTTAGCTTACCAAAATTTTGTTGTATCACCTTATTTTCATCACATTTTTTGACATGTAAAATTGTTCCATTAGGAATTTTATTTCCAAGTATAAGACAATAGAACTGGGAGACATTTTTAAGGAATTAACTACAAATCAATTAAATTTCTAGATGTACTCCCTTCTATTGGATAATTTGGAAGGATTTTGGGGTTTTAGAATTTTGATAGAATAATAATTATTCCATGAGAGATGTAAATATGTCTTCTCCTTGATTATTTCATATCAAATTATCATGGAAGAAATTTACCTCTTTCTTCATATATTAGCCTATGCTTGACTCTTCCTCCTATATCAAAACTTTTTTCTTGTAATTTCCTTTTATCTCTTTTATGATACCTAATTTCTCTTTCACTAGGAAACATGAACTATTTAACTAATCGTACAAGATGGAAAGATCAAAGCTTTGATACTGGGTATGTGCAGGACAATCATGGAAAAAATAGGCCCTTAAGTGGCAAAAAATTTAGAAAAATCAGAGTTAGGCAACTTGACGTAAAAATTTGAATAAGTTATCTATTTATTTCAAAAATATGTAAGAATAGAATCTATAGAAAATTGAATGTAGTTTCTAAACTACTAGGTTTATTTTTTTAAAATCTATTTGGTGAAAATTTAAAAATTTCAATGCAGTAATTTAATTTCAGGAAAAATAAGTAGGTGTTTGTCTAACCACCCTAACCACAATAAAATGATAATATTTTTTATAGATTTTAGATATAAGTAGAGGAAATGTCCGATGTGATGCATTTTTTTGTAATTTTTTCCAAATAAATAATTAATTATGATTTTTTTATTACAAATTTTAAAAAATATAAAAACTCGTATGTCGACCACCTTAACTAGGTCAAAATTCATGAAATTCAATTATTATTATTTTAATCCTATATTATGCGAAGCATAAAATGTGACGCATGTTTTAGATTCAAAAATGTGATACCGCTTTGAAAGCTATAGATTTTTCAATCAACCTATCAATCAGGATTTTAGTCAGAATTCAAATAGAATATGAATAATAATTATTTATTAAATTCAAAGTAAAGCATAATTTATATTGGTGGAAAGCTGAGAATCTCCTTTAGAAACCCTTTTGATTTCATCAATTTTGGGTAAAAAAAGTCGTCAAATACATACCCTACACATACCCATCATATCGCCACTTTTTGACCCATCATGATCCTGCACATACCCTACTATAATAAATATAAATATATATCTATATTTGTATATACATATATATTTACAAATGACATTAAATCTAAAATATCTCAATATAACTTGAATAAATATTGAAAATACATGGACCAAATTCACTCAAAAAAAAATAAAATTTGACAATTTTTACATAAATAATGAATGATTTTCTAAATACGCTAGAACTTAATTATATTGATAAAATATACAACTATAAGTTGAAATATAATAGATATGTAAAACAAGATATATTTAAATATATAAACAAAATTTTGTATGTTGAAGCTACTTCCTTCAAAGGTCCTACAAAGAAAATATTGAATAACCATGTAGAAACTAAATAATATTTGAAGTGCATAACACAACCTTTATATAAGATTTCCCTCAAGGAACCAAAAGCATTTAAACCTCTAATAATCAAGAAACGTTTGAAAAAAATATATATCTTGTTATGGTATGCTTTTATATTATGGTTTAAGCTAAAGTGGAATACCTATCAATTATTGACACATTTTACCAACCTTATCTACTAAGGCTCTAGGAATTTTTAGACCAAAAGATCCCTAATTAGAAATGTGTGATCTATAAATATACCTTTTTTTCTCTTTAGTAATATTTTAGATAATAGATGGTTTCTTTGACGCTAGAGTATGTGTAGAATGAAATGGAAAATTGACATGAAATTTTCGTTGAAAAGAAAAACATTACGATGTAGCTTTCTATCTTCATGTAAAACTAGTTAGTTCATACACATGCATTGAATGTAAACTTGTTCCATCAATTTTGGTTAGGTGAAAGAAACAACTTCACTACAAGTGAAAGATTATGCCTTTTGGGGTTCTAGATTTCAACAAATTTATTCCCATTTCTTCCATAGATTTTCTTTAAGCTTAATATTGTATTTTTTATTTAGACATGTTTAGAGTGAATTTTATAACTCATTGGATCTATTTGTGATATTGTATCTCATATTCTTGACTGTTGATCCTAAAGAGAGGCAAAGTTTGTGATGGTCTCAAGGTAAAATGATTGTATTTTGAGAGATTATGAGAAGGTCTATGGATTGGAGATTAGTTGTAGGTTATTTTCATGGAAATTCTATATCAAAAATGGGTCTTAAGTTGCAATTTTTACCTAAAACAATTAAAAAATTGATTTCAGTGAGTAATTTGAGACATCTATGCTCAAATTTTAATGATGTGATAAAAATAATAATTTTTAAACTAATATTTTTTTAGAAATGGTGAAGATTGATCTAGGGCCAAGAAATAATCACATAGGAAGGTGGTCTTATTTTTATCAATGAAATATAAAAGGGTTGGGTTCATGCCCCATTGTTTTTAGTTTCATTAAAAAATTTAAATACTTTGGTGGGCAACTATTTAAGAGCATATAGTGTGATATTTTTCAATATTGTTTATTGAATAATTTATTTATTTTTTGATTTTTTTAAGTGAACACATCCTAAAAATTGACCAAATGTGTGTGCATCCCCTAAAGTTTATAAGAATAATAAAAATATTTTATTTTTCAATGTGTGTATAATAAATTTCAGGACATTCTTATATAATTTCATTCTTATTTGGGTAAACATATCAAAATATAAAAAAAAGTAATTTATATTTTAATGATATTTGAGGAAACTATTGAGAGTAAATAAAGATTAATATATTAATTTTTATTTTTATTATAAATAAATTGTATGAGTAGAAATACAATAACTAGCTTGATGTTACATTGGTGTTTTCATAAAATCTTGTGATTAAATATATAAAGTTGATAATGGTCAAAATTTGACATTTTATGATGATTTTGACCCATTTTGGTCCCCATCTCTATGAAAAAATCTTACAATATCAATTTGGATTACTTAAGTGAAATTTTTCTCACATTTTTCAATGTTCTTACCTAAAAAGGGGGTTCTACATATAATATCTTTGTTCTCTTTTTCATGGTGTTTATGTCTTTGATTTATGTTCCTTGTCATGTTTTAATATTCTTGCAAGTAATTGAAATAAGTTCTACTCAAAAAATATAACATCATACGTGACATATACTCAATACTAATTCCTTCCTCAATATATTACCTAGACTTATATTTACATTATACCTCTATGTTAAAAACTCTTAATGCTATGGTGAATTTTTGTAAGACTAAGAAATTTATCTCTACCAGCTATTGTAACATTGTCACTCAGTTAGATTATGTCTCATCCTTATTGAAATTTTCTAATTGATATCATTATTTCAAAACTAAATTCTTATAGAAACATGATATGCTCTTTGTTCTTTCCATGAAGGAAAAATTAAGAAACAATGTGCATTTAGATTAGCTTTTATTACAAGATCCATCTATGTGAAAAAATAATTCTTAAACTAAGTCTAAAAGCTCTATCATCACTTTTATTTTAAAAATGAATTAAAATCACTTGATTCTTCTTCTTCTAAAAATACCCACTTTTAAATATTAAAGTCTATTGCATGAGATTTTTTTATTTTAATTTAATTTTAATATCAAATTAATGAGTATATTATTTTAATTTCCTTTAAATGTAAGAAGTGTGAGGCTTTCCTTATATATTATAAGTTTTGACACTAGTAATCTAACATGTTACATCTTTCCTCTCATGTAACTGTGTTTTTGAATTCTCTCACATAATCTTCTACCCCTTGATTCTAATACCATTCTAGTTTTTATAATCCACATTATGAGGATTAGAGGTAGATTTGCATCATTGGATTTGGTTCCACTTTATATTTATTGGCCTTTGATATTGAGGCTCTAGGAGTACTTTGTTTTCACTAAGATTACCTACCAACACTTTCTTAATCATAAACACTTTCTAGTATATATTAATAGATTTTTTTAGTTTTCTAGTAATTGACACTAGTGGTACTTAGAGTAAAATTTAATTACTAATCCGGGGCTATACTCATCTCTTCCTTCTTGAACATGAATTCCTCGAATTTTACATTACCATTTGACATAACTCATTGTTGACTATTTCCTTACATTCTCTTACTACATTAATATTTAACTCTTTATCACTCTTTAGTCCAAAATAAAGTCTCTATTACATAGCTACTTTTTAAGGATAGAAACATCATACAATTATCCTTTTTACTATATATATATTATAATTATATTAATATATATAATTGTAATTAGAGGAAGAGGGAGTTGCAATAGAATGAACTAAAATTTCTTAATATAAATTCCACAACCATCTATATTCTCACACACACACACACTCACATATATCTTAAATACGTTTATCTAAAAGATGTCAAGAGATATCAACCTTCAAGAACCTATCTAATAAATATTACATACACCTCAAAATCGATATCTCTCAAAATCTTTTAAATAAATATATTTAAAATATCTATACTAGTTTCAATCATTTATATAATCCTTTTTAACGAAGCAATTTCATAGTTGAGGTTTCATGACCTATTTGTATGAAATATGGGGTTCCATTGGACAAGAAAAAATATCTACTACAAGATAAATAATAATCTTATCCTAAAAAATAAGAACCCCTTAGTTTAATTCTCAAAATTTTAACAGTACTTTTGCGGTGGGGTTGAAAATTACCCCTAGTAGCTTAGGAAGTTGTTTTACCATGTACCAATACATCTACAATTTTAAACATTATTTGTTGCTTAAAAATCAACTAATTTTTTAGCATGCTAAAAGAAATCACGAGACTACGAATTTCCTAAAATATTCAAACTAAAAAAAATTCAACTTTTTTTTTAGCATAGATTGAATGGTTGAGCCATTGTAAGACACAAACACCAACCATAGATTCAAAACACAATTTACCAACTATCTCAAATGTGGGACGGTGCAGATCACAATCGTGAAGTATAATAACTCGTCTACTTCAGAAATTACCCCTGAAATATGTGTGAGACTGATCATTAAACTAATGATTTGTTTTGTTACCAAAATTAATAAGTTTAGACTTCCCCACTACTATAAATCTATATATCTATTTGTAAAATACTTCCGAAAATAAGGTGGGGGGCCTAGCTCAATTGGCTAAAGCATCCTGTTGCAGGCAAGAGATTATGAGAACTAGTCTCCCCTTCATCCCCATGGTACCAAAAGGCATGTCACACCAATGTCGATAGTCACATGAAAAAAGTTTACCAGACGCTCTGCAGTTTATACAAAAGACTACCCGATTCCAACGATCAAAATAAATAAATAACTTCAGAAAACACCAACGATTATACATCTATGCAACCACCTACTTATATAATACTCCTAAAAATATTTTGCACGCTACCTAAATCTTCCTGCACAAACCATTACGTAAACATTGTTATAATTTCTTCGTTGAACCCACTTCACTCTTTCGTTTTTTCTAGTCGGCTAAGAGTTGTGGGGGTTTTGCGTGTACCCCCACAGGTTCAAGGGGCATCTTCTATCTTTTGCCATAAAAGTATGGTTCCCCGGTTTTCCCGGTCTATACCCTCAGCGCTTTTCCTTTCCATGGTCGTAGCTCTAGGAATATTTAACATATTCTTATGTAATATGTAAAAAATAAGGGCAATACCCCTTATAAATGAAAAAGGGCGAGTCTTTTTATGGGTTTTCACTGTTTAGGATATCGATCCAATAAAATAATGATGTGTGGTGCACAATCGACTCAAAACAACAAAAGGTGTTTATAAAAGAGTAATGGTGACAGGCAACAGTCGGGGTGCCGCCGGTAATGCTCGTTTGGAGTGCCTGTAGAATTCCCCCATCTCACCGGCAACCAACGGTTCCCCGGTCTACACGTGCGATCTCCTCGCGCGTGGGGCATGGGCGAGGGAAAGGTAAAGGAAAAAGGATCGGGCCTCTCTTCTTTCTTCCTTAAACGGGAGTGCGTTTCTTCGATATTTCAGTGCTTGTTTTTGCTGCGAAACGCGGGGGAGCGGTGGGGGGCAAAGAAATAAGGGAGAGGGAGGAGGAATAGATGAGGATCCGTAAGCGTTCTATTGCTGCACTAGCCTCCTCTTCCTGGGAAAAACCAGGTCGCTTTACTTTGGAAGAAGAGGCGGCGGCGGCCAAGGAAAAGGAGTTTCTTTTCCCTCTAGTTGCAGCAGTCGTAGATATCCAGGCCAAGGCACGCTTTGATGAACAAGATTGCGCAATCACACCAACAGCGCGCCGTGCTATTTCTGGGATTCACACGCGCCCCGTGCACAAGTGGAGAAATGCACTGCTCCGACGCAACGCAGAAACCAAAGCCCTCCAGGTAACCTTCAGATCTCGCATTCTATTCGATTTTGGGTTCCCTTGTCTGTCATATGTTTGTGCATTTCCTCCTAGACTAGAATATATTATGCTGCTCTCCATTCGTCATACTTGCCCACGAGATTTCTCTCAGGAAATTGGTAGTATGTATTGAAGAAGAGGATGGGATTCCCATTTTCTGTGTAAATGGAGGGGAGAGTGCAGCAATTGGGTGCACTTTGTCTTTCTCCTTCAAAACCCTCTATTCACCTCAAAGTTTAGACATTTGAGCGTGTTTCAATAGTTTTCAGTGCAGATTACCAGTGGACATGGTGTTTGATTTAGAATATTTGTGGTCCTGAGATCTTTTCCCCCGAAACAGCGTCACTTCAAGGGCGCTATTCTATCTCACCTATTTCTATCCAATGTTAGTTTTAAGCCCGACTAGAAATGAAAACGAGCCATATACAGAAATTTGGAACCCTCGCCCTCGCATTGAATTCCCAGATCTGATCTAATCACGACACGATGTGCATGTGGGGAAGCGTCAATTCCGAGGGCATCTAAAAGCTTTGTAACGTTGCAGACATGCTGTACTTTCCCGCAAGGTGCTTCTCGTTTTCTTCTCAACCAGAATTGGGAGTTTTGTCCGCAAACGTCTTCGATTGGAAAAATTAAATTGATGTGGAGCTCAACTGCTAGTTTATTATATGTTATCGATTTCTGTGCGCTCAAAACATTTTGGGTATTCTCTCGTGTTGTGCAGGCAGGCGAGGAAGACGATAAAACTAGTTATAGATGGAATGGGTTTATGAGGGAGAGAGCGCAGAAGCAGGATGTAGAAGAAGCTCCTGCGGCTATCGTGAAGAAGGAAAGAAGCAAGTTGCACATCACCCATGTTAGTCCAGAAACAGAAAATGCCATCAAGATGAGAAAGAAAGAGACCATGCCTACCCAAATCGACATGCCAAGAAAGAAAGAGAAAGTTCCAGAACAAAATAAGAATTTGCACGCAGGATCTCAGTGCAGGAGGAGGAACGGAAGGGGCTGGCGGTGCTCGGAAAGAACTCTTGTTGGGTATCATTTGTGTGAACATCATCTGGGAAAGGGCAGATTGAAGAGTATTAACAACAACACAGATGCAGTTGTAGTGAAGAATGACAAGGGTACCAAATTCAAAGACTTGCAGCTTATACACGCAGCTGCACCTCCTTTGTAAATTATAACTTCTTCTTCCTCAGTTTAACCTGTCTGGCGCTGAGTAGAAATTGTAAGATGTTAACTTAAATAGATGTTTTTATTTTGTTCCATTTCTCTTGATGATTCAATCAATGCTCTATCCAAGTCTCACATACGACCACATCTGGGCTTAACGTAATGCTTAGCATGTATTATTTTTCATTCAAATATTCCAGTCCAATTCAACCTTGGTAATTTTTTTGTCACTGATTATTTTGTACAAAATCTCTCGTTCCAAAGACATAAATATGTCGTAATATTGAAATGAGTGCAGTTTAATAAGTGCAGACCATAGCTATGATTTGGGTGGGTGTGGTTGCCATTATAGTTATGATTTTGTTTCTCAATTATTCTCAGTTGTGAATAATAACACTAATGCAATTGGATGATTAGCTAGAACATAAATGATATGTTCTAAATCCAGTTTAAAATATGTTCTGCGCAGGATTGTGCATGATATGTGTGGCTTTTCCAATATTTAGAAATAAGAAGGGTTTGAATGATAATACAATCTACTCATGTTATATTCACCTAAATTATTGCAATTTTTCAACATCAGTGATATTGAAGAACCCAAGGAGGAAACCAGAATGTTATTAGTGCTGTACATATTTGCTAAGTTGTAATCACACTATGCACTAGGGAATGTAGGGATTGGTTGAGGAGGATTGTTATAATGTCTATGATAACTATTTCTTACAGCAACCAAAAACAAACAAATTAATATCAATAGCAGAAATGGGAAGCACTGTATATTATGAAGGAGAAACAGCCATTGTTAGATTCTTATGCTTAACCATCCAGGGTGCCCACATTCTGAAGTTTTCATAACAACAACGTATGATTTCTTGATGTCTATCAGAATAGGGAACTACATTGATATATCCAAAGTAATTCATGTTACCATGAGCCATGATTTGATTTCAAAACTATACAAGTGTTCATCAACTGCACAATTTGTTTCTGGGGGCCATAAGTTACAGTGAATGAACGCATACATCTTACAACATATTACAACGATTTAGAGGCTAAAGGAAATTTCCAAGTTTTGTTTGCCTTAAATGGACGTCAACATCGTTCATACTAACAACATGCTACTTTCATTTTATCATGGGCAAGATGAGATGGGATCGAAAACTATGGCACAACTTCTATTTCTCTCCCCATTCATGAGTTTGTGAATATTATACTGATATAACTGTCATCAAGGTATGAAGTTTTTTCTTCTGCAACAAAGAAGGTTGAATTGTCTAAATAGGTGGTGATTGGTCATTATCACATCATTTTAAATTATGAAAATTATATTATTTTGTGTATAACAGTTGATATTATTAATATTAGGAAGTAAAAATATTTTTTCTTTTATTATAATATTATCTATTATCATTATTTCATAAGAATTTAATGTTCATAATTTTATATTTAAAAGCTATTTTTATTGTATTTGAGCAGGTTCTTATTGGGTTTTATCATCTATTAGAGATTTAATGGAAATTTGGTGGAAGATTTGAAGAATAATTTATAAAATAATTGATAGATCTATTATATTAAATGCTCTACTATATAGACTCGTGGAATTAGAGAAGAAAACGAAAACGAGCATAAGATAACTTAATCCCATTTTATTCAATGTGTTAAAATTAAAAAAATACATCAAGAAAAATATACTTACTCAATGTGAAAGAGTTGCAAAATAATTTTCAACATCAATAGTAAGATTACATGTATACCCAATTACAATTGATGGATGCATAACAATTTTTTATGAGATTCATGGTTATCTTTGAAGCTATGATTTTGTCAATAAATCATGCTTAGATTAAATATGGAAGGAAGGTGATAAATCTAAAGAAAAACCATGCCAAATTAATTGACAATTAAAGTCATATTTGTATGGATTAATTGTTGTATTGAAGAGTCAAATCTAAAGTGAAACAAGCTACTCTCAATGTTCCAATCTCTAATTTAAATTGCTCCACAACTAATAGTTTTAATCTTAACCTAGAAAATAATTATTGAGTAAGAAGGAAGATAATTTAGTGTAAGGGTGAAAATATTATTTCCAAACAAATGAAGACCACACAAGAATATTTGGTACGAGGAAAAAAATGCACACATAACACAAGATCCTTAGCTTTCACCCATTCTTAAAAATAAATTTATGTGTTTTAAATATAATTTTTGTATGCTTATCATGTTTCATTAACAATACATTTTGAATTTTTTTTTGTACTTTATATTTATAAATAAAAAATACACATGACCTATTTAAGTGTGTATTTATGAAAATAAGCTTTTTATTTGTGTGATCCTATATATATATATATATATATATATATTCATTGTAGTTAAAATTATTTTTCAAAGCTACGATATAATTGTAGTTTAAAAAAAGAGATCCTAGATCTAACTAGTAGATTAACTAGGATCAACTTCTTTTCTTGCCCTATATTAGAGCACAAGTGAACTAGGTTTTCATGATTGGCTAGTTGCCACAAGGGAGATCCAATCTACTAGATTTTGGTTCTTTTGAGTTGTAAAGAGGATAAGTTTGATGTGTATTTTGATAAGCCTATTTGAAATAAACCCTAGATCTGAAATGAAACTTATCACACAAATAAAAGATGAATTTGATGAAACAACAATAGATTTGAGAAGGGAAAATATTTGTGCACCTATCACAAAATTTTGAGCCTAAATTTGGGGGTCAAGGGTGAGGGAGCCCTTGACCTTAGATGTAGCTTTGTAGGGTGTGCAAACTTTAGATGGTAGCTTACAGTCTGCATTATGTTTTCCTATAACCCTTTTTTGATAAAACTGTTGGATTTGACCTACACACATGAAAGGAGGGGGAAAGGTTGTGATATATACGGGCTTGCCTAAGCCAAACCCTATTTTTGTGTTTCCACCTCCATGAAAAACAAATGATTATGGTAAAGAGGGCTTACCCTAGGTGAGGCAGAGGCCAAATGAACAATAATTGACTATAATGAAAAATGAAAATGGATAATGTTACCTTGGGTATGAAATCTCTATCGAAGTGATACTCACATCATAAGTTGCCACCAAAGGTTTTTTTATGGATACTTTGATTTCTTTAAGAACTACAAGAGGTTAGTCCACATAACACAATAGATTGTTATAACTAGCATGTAGAGGGTAACTCAACAAATCTTCATAAGAGCATGATAGTGCGTGATTCAACATAATAGCTTCTAATGTTCAAATGAGAAGAAAACTTGTTTATATATGTATCCCAATTGATGTTTTTATTTAGGCCAACTTGTGATCCTTTTTAATTTTGTAAAGATTGACACCAAAACATTAAAATTTGAAATAGGTCACCTTTAAGGTCAAGGGTGCCCTCACCCTTGACTGGGTGCTTTAGGCTCAAATTTGTCGAGATATCAGATATTTTAATATATTTTCTTAATCTATCCTCAAAATAAATAAATTGTTGATATAATTAAGTCCATAGGCAAAAATAGGGTGTCCATGTAGTGTGAAATTGTTAGTGGTGACAATTTATGATGCTACAATAACTTCTTGTTTTCACCCTTTTGTATTAAAATAATTTTATCCATTATTTTGTAGAAAGAGGAACATGATGAACCAATAATGAAGAGGAAAAAATTATTTGGAAAAAGAAAAATAAAGGAATTCATGGCCAATGAAGGATATTTTTATGATGCACAAATTCAAAAAATCAAAGTAATTGACAAATTAATAAAAAATAATTTTAATTTATTTTAAAAGTGAGAAATTATTTATCTATTTATATTTAGGATTAGAGTGTCCCTAGGATGGATAATCATGGTGAGGAGGAGGCCACTATGTGAGATGGGATGGCCAATATAGATGAAGACAATAGAGAATATAGAAATTTCAAGGTGATAGTCCCAATATTTCAATAATTGATCATACATTTAGAAAGTTACACCTACTAAATGATAGTAACTAAGGCTAAACTTGATGGAAGTTAAGCATAGTCATTTGAATGACTATTTTCTAGGTATAGTTTTATTATAATTGATGCAAGTACCATTATTATATTTCAAGTTTGAATTCAATGTTTTATATAACATAGATCTATCAAAATTTCTAGTTTGATCTTGTTATTCCTTCCCATATCTTTAATTATCTAGTGTAATTTTAAATTTGGAATAGATTCCCTTTTTCAGAATGCAATATGGATATTATATTTTATAAAATATATTTTTCTATTAATTTTCAAGTAAAGTTTTTGTTATTACTTTTGTAAAGTTTTATAACATTGAAAACTAAAATTTTAATTTGTATAGTGAATTATATATTTATAGAAATAAATATACTCTCTACAAAATATATCCCTAGTGCTACTAAATAGATTAAATTGATTAAATGTTGTAGACACTTAAAATTGACAAATTCTTATCATGTTGGATACTACCTCACTATTTGCCAATCCCACCTATAATTTCCCTTTTCATACCACTAAATACACCATATTATCACATTCTATAATTATCTAAATTAATATTTATTATTTAGTTAATTAATATGATCTCTAATTAATATTTCTCTATTTACTCACTAATTAAATAAAATCATCTCAATCAGTCTCCACAATCTGTTTACAATCAATCACGAACTTCATCTTTTATCTTAAAATAGAGACCATTCACATCCTCAATTAAGAATATATATCTACCCTAAGTATTCCCCATTAATTAAGGGAAAAACACATGAAAGGCTTGATGGGCACATGATACATAAATTTTCTATGACTCTTTAAGGAATCACCTCAATCATATCATCAAAAATCAAATTCAGCAAAGAGTGTTTGAATTTATCTAAGTATGGATTCTTAGCATATTACATTGATTGATATAGAATATTGGGGTTCCCTTAAACCCAATAATGAAATACATTGTAGTGCTAGTTAAGCTTTGATCTTAAAGAGGAAGTATTTTAAAGTGATTCACATAATGTTTGTTTTGATTTTATAACATACTGAAGGGAAAACAATATACTGAGAGGGGGGTGAATCAATATATCAAATCTATTAAAAACTCTTTAATTAAACATGTATATTCAACAATGAATCATCAAACATGAATAAAAGAATCTACTATCAATCAAGCAACATAGAAACTCACATTCACACAATGAACACCAACTATACATGGAAACACAAAATGGAAAAGCCATGAAAAAATTGCTTGGAGCTACTATCCAAATCTAGCCTCACAAAAATAATAAATGAGATACAATTATGAAGTAGGCACCAACCTACTAGAGACACCAATCCTGGATGTTGTATTTGTAGGAACCAATCTACTAGAGACGCTAATCCCCAATACAAAGATCTGAGCACCAAATCAATAAGTAGGAAACCAATCCTACCGGATTACAAAGATAAAGCTTGGGAACTTAAATGCTAAT